>BLKR01003207.1:0-156291 GCA_011170035.1 Teleogryllus occipitalis | reverse complement strand
GAGAAACCGAGGTGCTGATTGTTCCAGTCGTCTGCGCCGGCTAACAGCTCCCCGGTCAATCGCGGCAATCTTTTTTCCGCTATTCACGTTATTAGAGAGATTTCCAGTAATCCAGTAAGGATACAGAAATTCTGGAAGGAGAAGCGGGAGGTCAGCATGACTCTTCTCTTATTTTATGATTTGATTATAAATAATTCAATACCACGATTCTGGTTTCAGCAACGAAGATTCCTAATATTCAAATAGAGTGCAAAATCTTCTCGAGCACAGCAATCTTGTTATACCGTACGGTTTGAGTCCATAGTATGAGTACGAGATCAGATGCTTAGGATTCAAAATACAATATTTTTTTTAGATAATGTAAACAAATATGAGAATTTTCAAACGATGATTTCGTGCTCTCTGCACACAAATCCATTATAAAAATTTCAATTCAGAATCATAATTTTAATGAATTGGACAAAACAATGTATGCGTGTCTCTGAAATCCCAACAACACTGTTTACCGGGACGTCTCTGCCAAAAAACGAGTGCACGGCAGAAGGCCGGGATAATCGAGTCGCTTCTGCGTATCCCGAAACAAATTCGATGTCGCTTATGAAAGCTTACCCGGCTTATCGCGATTTCGTTTGTTGCGGCTTGAATCGATGCCAGAGTGCGGGCGCGCGGCCGGGAGGGTGGGCGGGCGAACGCCCGCGCATTCCCGGCTAATTGACGAGTGCAGCTCTCTCCCCGCCCCCGCCCCGCCCCCGCCCCGCCCCCGCCTCCACCCCGCCCCCGCTCAGCCGCGTCCGTCCGCGCGCGCGCGCCCTCCCCGGTTATAATTTAGAGTAATGCGTTCGAAATATAATCATTTTCCGACTTCATCCAGCCTCGAATATTCGAATTTATGCTTCACCGGGGGTAAAACCGAATAATTTGGCACTGAGTAGAATCCATATAAACACAAAACGTACAAAACGTTCCTACTATTCAGCGCCCCCTACGTGTACTCTCCCAAACTCGCATTCAAATAATCGTAAACCCATCTCAAATAAATCTCTTGATGCTTTTTGTAATAAAATTTAATTAAAAATCCTTTCATGGTGATTCTTTGTCGTGGAGTGCTTTCCTTGCAGGGAGATGTTTGTTTCGTGAAAACAACGCTTAAATCGAAGGACACATCATCCATTGACGGATCCCGCCGTTCGTTTTCCACTCCAGCTCGCAGCTTGCTCGAGCAAGCAGACAGACAAAAGATGACAATCGCGGGCAGAGGCAAAGGCAGTGTTACCGGCGAAGTGGACGAACCAACGTCGATTCACCACCAATTCCAGGCACAAAGGGCCGAGACGCAAAAACCGACGACGATCGAGCGCACGGGAGGTGGTGCAACGGCCCCCGCTGCTCCCCTCCCCTCCCCGCCCCGCTCCCGCCCCCGCCGCCGCCTCCGTCGTGGCACCCGATCTCCGAGTGACGGCTCCCCGCCGCTGGCCCCGGATTAAACTGGTCGCAGTAATTTCTCGCGGGTGTTCTGAGAAAACGCTTCTAAAGAAGTACAGTGTCCTGCCATCACTACAACCTCCACAAAAACGCCCGTTTCTTGTTCGACATGATGGACAATTTCGCTGCTCGTACCCCGATGTAAAAAGACAGGCGATGTGAGGAGGTATCGGTTTTGGAACATGAAAAATAGTGTCCCACGATGGAATTTCAAATTCTGAAGCCATTGCCTTGGCTTCAAGTAACTTTCGGTAATGCGCGTAATCGCAGGGATACGCAAGTGCTTATTATTAATAGCAAGACATAAGTTACGTTCCTAAATATTTTTAAAAGTTTAAAAAAAGTATCAGAACGAGTTAGTCATATTAATTCACTAAATTATGAGCAAGAGACATCAAAATCCATGTTAAAAATTCGATGGCTTGCCCTCGGAAACCAATCCCAGATACAAGGAACCCGAGAAGTCCTTTTCTTTGGCTTACCGATCTTCGGTTTGGTTGTGTCAGTTTGAGCAGACACTGTTTTGAAACAAAATGCTCCCTTTCTTGCAAAACCGGTTTAAACCGTGCTCAAACAACTTTTAAGAGCCCCGTCTCTCTCTTTGAGGGCTTCGCGTTGAACTGTGGATGCCGGTACGTTTCCTTTTATTTCTCCTGTGGGTCGATGCTGCGCTATTGGCCTGCGCCGAACAGCCTTTCGATTAAACTTCGTCGACTTCCCCGCGCCGAGGTGGTGGTGGTGGTGGTGGTGGTGGCGATGGAGGCGGCGGGCGGGGCGCGTAGGCGTCGCCTGGCACGGAGGCGCGACCTGGCAGCTGCCGCCGCCACCACCCCCGGCGCAGTGGCCGAAAATGCAAGTGTCGTGGGGCATACATTCTGAATTGAATTGAATGTGCCTTATTTGACGTGGCGAGATTCATGCCATGAGGCCTGCTCTTCCTTCTGACCACGCAAATTTTGCTACGCTTTTTTCACAAACCATGGGAGAAAGAAGGTATTACTTGGGTGATGAACAGGCGATTTGAATTTAGCTCAGAGGCATCATTTAAGCTTGAGGATCTTTTATATGCAGTAAATCTGCTAACATGGGACAGGCGGCTTTACTTCCCCTCCGAAGGAAGGCGTACGAAGGATTTTTTCGTCCTTAAAAATCCACGGCTTCGATCGGGTTCCAACCCGGAAACTTGGGTATAACAGTCCGATACGCTAACCGTTACACCATCGCCGCCATTCTCACATCTACTTGCATGCTTGATTATTTCGTGTTTTCGAGCGGGTGAAGTGCTATGTTCATTAGCCCCGTGAGTGTAGAGTATATTTTTTATCACGGGAGGTGGTAGTGTTAATCCCCCCCGCTGGATAGTGAAATTCAACGCCGACCTACACGCCGGTTTGGAAACATTCATCCAGTATTTTCCACGAGTGGGACACTGCCCCAGCCGAGGCAAGCACTAATCTCCCGATTGGTGTTCAGACACGCGCGTAAGGCTGTGTGTGTGTGTGTGTGTGTGTGTGTGTGTGTTTGTGTGTGTGTGTGTAAGCGGTGAGGATAGGACGAGGAAAAGGAAGGGAAGATCGGACGCGGCCCGTGGCTCGTTTGTTAGGCCCCTGCTCCTTCAGATTTATTTGCTCCTATCGCACTATTTGTGTGGCTGAATTCTCATTGTATGTATATTAATAATAGCTCGAAAACTGTTTATCAAAATATATAATGTACAATACAAATACAAATACAGAATTTGTTCATTTTAATATATTTTTGTAGCAATATTTTTTAGAATTAAAAAAAATTAGTTCAAGATAGTTTAACCACTATTCTTTGCATTATTACTGTAGTTTCATCGAGGGGTCCTGCAGAAAATGAAATTTCTTTCCTTTGACTTTACGATTGAAAAATAATCACGCTTAGTTACGCTCAGAACATGTTTTCTCTGCATTGACCACTAAAGCGAATATCTAATTGCAATCTGTACTATAGTGTATACAGAAAGCGTGATCACAAGAGTAAACAGCGATGAAAAGCGTCACAAACATAACAAAAGAACAAATATGGAAGTTTATAGTTTTTTAATATATTGATTTATCCTCATGCGATAAATTCTCTTTTTCGCTTAAAAGGATCTCACGTCGAATGTCCTCCCTGAGGTATGTCAATTGGTAAACCTTCCTTGTAACTCAGAAATTAGGCCGTAATGAATGCCGTGGAATAGTGTCTTCAGACACTCCGTGCGCCACCTTGTGGAACCTCTAGCCACACTTGTAGTCCGATACCTGTAACAGACATACCTCTAATACAGTGTTTTCTTCCTTTACGCCCAGTAGTTTGTCTTTTTTTGTTAGAAAAAATCTCGGGGAAGATTTCCTCAAGTCTTTTCGGTTACAGACCAATCGTTTGCACCATACTGGTAATTCAAGTTGTATCGCATGAACTTCAAGAATCGATTATTCTATAAAGAAATGTTTGGATTATGTACGGCGTAGTGTATTTGTTATTTGTTTCAACCTCACAAGACCTGAACTTTAGCTTTATGTCAACCGTGTCAGACATTCGCCACCTTCGTAACTCGGGTGGCTGTACCCCATTGGTTCCTGAGGAAGCGCATTTTCGGCCACTGCGCCAGCCCGCCGGCCGCCCCGCCCCGCCCCCGCCCCCCGCCCCGCCCCGGCGGCGTGCACGGTCTGCAGGTGCGCCGCCTGCCTGCCTGCCTTGCCGGGCCGCGGCGGGGCGTGTCCTCCTGGATGCGCGTGCTGCCGCCCCGCGCCGCGCCGCGCCGTGGAAATTATCGCGCGGCCGGCCAGCGCCGCCGCCGCCGCCTCCGCTCCTCCGCCAGAGTTCCCCGAAGACGCCGCGGTAAATGCGCTTCGTGCCGGCCCGCGCGCCTCATCGACCCTTTGTTCGTTCAGCGGACCTGTATTATTTGTGCTTTACGGCCGGGGAGTTACGCTATGTACTCGCCGGTGTCAATTTGACGCATTGTGTGACGGTGAAACGTGTTCTTACTGCCTGTGGTTAAGGAAGAGCGGAGATGGGATTGTTTGGAATTAATTTGCTTTTGTCTGAGACAAGCCTCTGTACACATTTTCACGAAAATAGTAACGAAGTTGTTGAGATAAATGTCAATTGGAATCAATAGTATTTATCTTTTTTAAAAATGCATTACACTCTAAATTTATGATCTCACGGAAACTTTGCCGTGTTTACCATTACACGCTGAACGGATTATGTAGGTTTGAAGAGATTCTGTCTTTTTTTCACGTTTATAAATTTATTGAATACAAATGGCGATCCTGTTGATACAAGGAAATCTAAATTTTCATCTTAGTGTACACAAGAAACTCTTCAATTCCAATGGTAATGCGATAAAGAAAACGGATGTTTACCCATTACATTACCTTTCATTACCTCCTATGTGCTTAGTCCTCCTCGATATCATTCGAAAATAGCCCCAGATAATTCTTATTCCCCAAAACGATACTATCGTAATTTTTATACTACATGCCCCCATCCATATTCACCGTGTCTGTAGCCCGAGATATTATTGTTAACATATACTTTAATGTCTCATTAGGTAATTATATTAGAGACTAGAGCGGGCTGCGCGCAGACGTGGGCCATTCGTTACATATGCAAACATGGTGTCGCGACGCGGCGCGCCGCCGCCGCCGCCGCCGCCGCCGCCGCCGGCTGCGCGCCCGATGCTATCGACCTAATGGGCCACGTGCTTATTAGTTCACTATACCGCCATTAGTCGCCGCGAGAGCCGGCGGGGCGTGGCGATGGGCAGGGAGGGCGGGGGGGGGGAATGACAGAGGTTGAAGTTGCGACAGCGCCCGCGTACCTGCTGCTCGATTGATCCCCCAGGGTCAACGGCCCCGAGCCCAGGCCCAGGCCCAATCCCTCACCCCACCCCCACACCTATCCAATGCGTTTCCCGATAGAGGTGGTTCCTCCCGAAATCGTTCTACTCTTGGCCCGCCTGCTCCGACCTCGCGGTCATCAAAAACTATACACGCCGCGTTAACGTAAATTGACTTGCTCAACTGATACACGTATGAAACTAAACAAATCCTTTGTAGAGACCACTATACTGTATTAAATATAATGTAATATTAACAACTATTCATAATATTAAAGAATTAACACATTGTACGTTTTCCTGTCAATACGATTGCATCTGCAGGGATTTCGATATTAACAAACAAACAAACAAACTAAAAATGTACACAAAAATACCTGAAGTTATTATGAATTTTGAACGGAAATAGAGTGGATTTGCAAAGTGGTTCTAAATTTCGTCAATTTCAGTTAACGGAAATTGTACGGAACGTATCTGGAGTGTCGGCCAAGCAACATGTCAAGAAAAATGTCTGATATTTTTGATTATCTTTGCGTTGGCTGGCGGGGTCCGTCGGGGCCCCGCAGGCCGTACGTTGCGCAGGACTGTTCTACATGCATGAGGGCCGCTCCCTCTCCGCTGTCGGAGCTCTTTGAATTTTATCACGGCGTAGCCGCGGGCGACTCGTCCACTTAATCCACTTTATAAAAGCATATCTAATTGTCTATAACCGTTTCCCTGAACCAGAAATAATTCAAGATACTTGTTTGTTTGACAAGTTTTTATGTAATAGATACGTTATTATACATGAAATGGCCGAGTCGCTCGATTATGGAGCTTCGAAGGAAGGGGAGTCCTATGCTGGATGGAGGAAACGCGTGTTCGGAATAATCTCGTCCGGGCGTTTCCGACGGGCACCTGCCCGGACGCCGCGGCACGAATTACGGGCAGTGCTTCCAAGAAGAGCACGTTGCTTAGATCTTCAATCGCTGCTCCTCGGAATTCCATCTCGATATGCACAAATATTCTACCAATGGTTTAGGAGTAAACATACTCAGTTGTTTAGCCAACATGATAGCCCACTCACTAAGTAATTAATTAAAATTCAATACAAACCAAAAGTGACTGTATATTGTTTATGTTTTTGGGTAGTGGTGTAACTTTAAAGACAATCAAATCACGTATTCTTTTAAATATTATTTAACTGACATCAATCTACTGAAATTCAATGTTTCGCGACACTATGTGTTGGCAGGTGTTTGTAAGAATTGTTAAAACTTTTCTATTACAGAACACCTGATGATGCGAACAGATTGTGTCGTGAAACGTTTCATTAGGTTGATGTCAATAAAATAATTGTTAAAACCATATATGATTTGATTATCTTTAATGTTACAGGATGCTATTGGACATAAAATTTAATTGAAACATTCTTATTTTGTGAAGAGAAAATGTTCTTTACGCATATTTTAGACCTGTGGTATTTTTTGATTCCTCAATAATGTCTGTGCTGAAAATTATATTGTTGTGTCTGGGAGAGGTTTTGTTATTTTTAGCAAAAGGATGGAAATCAAATATCATGTGCACTCTGGGTCTGTGAATGCATTTGACCTTATGGTGAGTGGGTTGAGGGAGGGATATAAGTATGGGTGTGTTTGCCAGAATTGTATTTTGGTATTTCTCGAATTTCAGTGCAAGAAATAAAAAAAAGTGTGTAAGTGTTCACATGAGGCTTTGATGATTTTTAATTATTGAAATAAAATTGCAGGTCGGTATGAAGTTGGAAATCAGGTCTTCAAGTTGCACAGGAATGTAAATTGGCTAAATAACGGTGGTTATATTTCGGGTCTTTATCCCTCAATTGAACAGTGAATTCCAAGCTTTTTAATTTGATCTCCTCTACAGAATGCAAGCTGTTTAAAGACAGCTGTAAAAGAGAGATTGTTTTTGGAACGAAATTTGTTCGTTAATAAATGGCAATTCTGATCAGTATGATGATGTGCACCCATCGGAATATTTTACCGTAAAAAACATACATCACTAGGGCGAGGATTTGAATGAAATTCATTTTTTTCTTTTCGCTTTAGAAAAATGCCGTTTAGTATAGAAATTCATTTTATGTTATAGCAAAGAGGAAATGACCCGTTTTTATACGTATTGTTTTTTGTATTTTTCGTCGATTTCGGTTAATAAGTCATTTTTTACCATTTAAGTCATTTTAATGCATTTTTCGCTGATTTCATCGATTTTCATATCATTTTAATGGTATTCGCTTCAAACAATATTTCTGAGATTCCACAGATATTCACCAAAGATTTCTTGAGTAGCCTATTCGATTTCTTCGCTCATATATCGTAATGTCATCCATTGTGAGTATATGTAACCACAGGTTCCTGTGACGCCCATCGGAGTCATTGCCAGTTCGCTCAATTTTGCAATAAATAAAGACAGAGATTGTCTTGTAAAGAACAGTCCAAACGAAAAGTTTGCATTCTGAGTTTACTTGAACGAAAAACTGTTTTTATCACATTTTTAACGTATTTTGTTTTGCATTTAGGTAATTTTTAAATAATTTTATGAGAATTTTATTTATCATTTTTGGCGATGTTTTAGGTAATTAAAATCCGCACCCTATACATCATCATACAATTTCGTCTGAAATAATACTAATAATGTAATGCGCTGTTATCTTAATATCTTAATAAAAATGTTCTATATTTGTATTCAATAGGGGAAAGGATTTTAAAATTCGGAATTAGGGATTTATTGGAAAGTTTATACTTTTTCCAAGAATTCATAAACCCAATTCTTCCCTACGGAGAATATTTTGAACCCACTAGGTATATTCGCACACATCAGATAAATGGCTAAAATACTAAAGGAGTTACATTTTCCGAAACGTTGGCAAACTAATGTGTTTCGTTAATTGACCGATCCCGTGATCCATATCCCATAAAATACTAAAGTTATGAAAAATAGCCGTTACTGTCTCTGCAGCACATAGTGCCAATAATGAAATGTTCAATCACATGTGGTTGGTAATGTGAGAAATAATATGGACAACATATTATATATTTCATTATCACACACGTTTTTAGGTAGTGCAATATTAAAAAACTGGTATTTTCTTCAGAAAAGCAACCTATGTTTATACGTGATCATACGCAAGAAAGCTTAAGTAGCAGTTATGAAATCTATTGTCCAGCATTCAATGAATGTAACCGCTCTTATTAACTTCTAATACAACGGAAATAAACATTTTGATACACCTTCATTTAGAAAATTACAGACGTCAATTACTCTACACCTTCATTTTGTTTTGGACGCATCTTTACAATTCGAAATCTCATTAGAAAAACGAACGAAAATATTGCATTGCCACAAATTAAAACCCAAGAAAAGCATTTTAGAGACTTCCAGTTCAATTATAAAAGAGATTGCTTGGGTATGGGGGTGACATAAGAATTTTAGGATATTCTTTATTCTGTTTCAGCTTGTTGAAAGTAAAGAAACTCTGGTATCTACTAAATGCCCAAGTGAATTAAAGTCATAACCAATCCAACTTCAAAAAATGGATTCAAAACTGCAAAACTGAAGAATTATTCTGCTACTGAATATGTCGAATTAAAAATTGATTGTTTTGTATTTTCATTAGGAAGTGGATATTTGACATTTGTCCTTCCTCTACTTCCTACTACTTTCACGAAATCATCTACTGAAAACATCTGAATACGATGAAAGATACAAAAATATTGTGAAACAAATGTGTGTATTTCATCACTACTTAGAATAAATTGAATGAAGCTTGTAGCAATTTAAAGTCCCATTTCGGGAGATCTATACAACACTTCATTGATTCTAACATATGCAACAATCATCAACTCTTTTGGCATCTTTAGTTTTGCGGATAATTCGTGCGAATTGCAGCGCTAAACTCACGAGCAAACATGTTTGTCAGTGGCGCACGAGCAGTGATGAGGCCTCCTGATTGCAGGCCAGGGCAGGACGCAGTAGAACACTGAGCAGGGCAGGGCAGAGCAGAAAACTGGGCAAGTTAGGGCTGGGCAGGACACTGGAGAGAGCTGGGCAGGACAGTGTAAGGCAGGCAGCTCGCACAGTTTGTGCGCGGGCCCTTTCAGACGATTAATCGCAGCTGGGCCGCGGGCGGTGGCCGGTGGGCGATGGGCGGGTGGGGCGGGGCGGGGCGGGGAGGCGGCATGTCCGCGGTGACGGCCGCCGTCAGCAGGGAGACGTGCCGCACCTGTCGCGAACATCCGCCCGACCGTCCCTCCCCTCTGCCCGCCGCCGCGGCCAACGCACAGCGCCACCGTCGCTGGCGACCACTCCGCCCTGCCCCTGCCCCTGCCGATGCCATCGCGAAGCCCCAGGGCGCTCCTATCCACTATTCAGCTATCGAGAATAATTGTTTCATGTCAAATAGTGACTGACGAAATGAAATAAATATATCATTCTAATTATACTCAAGTAACAATCGTTTGTTACACGTATGCAACAAGTTTGTTGTCTTTCAGCCTAATTGTATTTTTTGTTTCTAATAAATTGTTAAATGTTAACTACCTTAGACTAAGTAAGAAAACACTGATTAATAATTGTTCTCATAACTAACACTCTAATGAGTGAGTGAATGAGTGTGTGTGTGTGTGTGTGTGTGTGTGTGTGTGCTGGTGGGCGGGCGGGCGGATTGGGGTGGGGGCGGTGTTTGTGTAGCATGCTAATGAGACCATTTGATAATTTCTATGAGAGAAACTTGGAAAGGAAAGAAGAGTATATCGCTGTTTATTAGCATTTTCACAAAAAAATATATTCGTTTAATAAATTTCACATCTACAACTTCCATTTACACAGCAGCAGCAGCAAAAAAAATTCCGTCTATAGAAATGAATGGGAGGTATTGAATGCGTCACTTGTTTTCATTGCCGAAAAGACTCCTCTCAAAGCTAATATGCTAATAGAATGAAAATCGCCTGACATAAGCAATTCTCATGCATGACGTAAACAAATACAAAAAGTTCCCGGTATTCCCAAGGAGTGCACATTAACGAAATTATCACAACGTCATTCGTAGCACTTGCGTACCTCAATATAACCACATACAAAGCAATGGCCAGTTTAAAAACTGAGGTAAAAGAGGTTATATTAGGAGAAAGAGAATAATACACGAATATAACGCTTAAAAATAAAATTTACATCATATTGCCAAACAGTATTCGTAAATATTTACATGCATGTTTGCTTCTTACTAATAATCAAGGATTGCATTCTACCTTTAAATTAGAACTTTAATTCATCAATTCAATTTTCATGATTTTTCCGTTATACGACCGGCTTCGTTCACCAAATTGAAAAGTTTATCAAATTGATTTCTAAAAATTGTTCACATTTGGTCATCTACACTGTCGCGCACCTACTAGCATCTGACAAGTTGCTTTGTCCTGAATGCTAAGGATATTTTTCATACTGATGACACCCTACGTTGTGTAAACAGTAACGTAAAACCAGCGGGTCCATTTTGCCACTTTTAATCAGACTTCATAACCCTTCGGCGACAATACAATTGTGTGATCGTACAAAGTCACAATATAACCTAGTTGCACTTTTGACTAGGCTAAGCAGTGTAAGCTCTGTGACGAATAAATAAGTAGTCGCTCTTTTGACTGGGGTAGTGCGGGTAAAAGCTTGAGTGAAGAGCAAGACTTCTTTTGAGTTATGGAAGGTGCCACGAGTGCGTCTGGAGGTGTCTGAGAGAAAGGCGCTGCTAGGAACCGGGAACCGGCCGACAATATTCTGGACTTCTACCAGCGTTCTAACATCGTCACCGATAAGTAGACGTGTTCACTTTTGCTTTATGTAAGTGTTTTTTTGTGAAAATAATGAGATCGGATCAAGCCAGTTGACTTTGGGATACTGAAGGATTCTTCGGCAGCGAGATTATTTCACAATAGCCTCTGAGTGAGGGTGTGTAGTATGGCGACATTATTGGTGCTACCACAACCGGTAAAGTTAATGTAGGAAGAGTAGACCACAGACAAACAATTTTATGCTGATTGATTAAGCATTAGCAATTGGGAGTCTGCCTTTTTCTTAGAATGTGGGAGAAAGTGGTTAAGAAGATTCATCTCAGTTGTTTTTATTGTAAATGAGAGTTTTTCGTTGTTGCATGTTGAACAGTGGGCGTAAATGTTTGTTAAATTAGTTGTCTTTACTTCTCAGAGGTATGAAAGGTTATTGCTGCAAGTCAGAGCCTTTTTTTAATCATTATCAAGCTTCCACTATATTGTGAAACCAATTTTGGGGTTTGATATCACTTGTATTTACAGTAAGTGTGGTGATCAGTAACTGAAATCACACGTGAATAATTATCAAACTTCCACTATTTTGTGAAACCCATTTTGGGGTTTGATGTCACTTGTATTTACAGTAAGTGTGGTGATCAGTATCTGAAATCACATGTTAATAATTACCAAGCTTCCACTATATTGTGAAACCAGTTTTGGGTTTGATATCACGTGTAATTAGAGTAAGTGTATGGTGATCAGGAATTAGAATCACAAATGAAGGATTTTCATGCTTTCACTATATTGTGAAACAAGTTTTTTTGGTGGAGAGAAATGTGAAAGGAGTCATGATGCATAGAATCCAGGATAATTTTTGCAATTTTTTTTTTTTTTGAAAGAGTGAAAATATATTTAATTTGTATGCAATCCAGTGTATGAGTATGACTGATACCCTATCAGTCAAGATCCCAAAGCCCAGAGATAGGACGGGTTCATTGGCTCAAGTTTGGAATGAGCATAAGATATTTTAGGCATAACAGAAAGTTAAGCTGTAGTGTATACACATCCTGGAATATAGAAGCCAGGGTGTACGGTTACAATAGATGCAATCGATTTCAATATTCTCCTCACCTAAATTTTCAATGGTCTCAATCATGGCTTATTGTCTGTTTGGAAATTAGCTGTAAAACTTTTATTCACAAAAGTTCTTCGAAAACCCCAATATATTTTGTGGTAAATCAGTACCATTCATACCAAGTACTAAACGGCGATGAATACCGTAATCAGAATGTACCAAGAGAAACACCAAATCGTGAGAAATATTACCACACAACTACTAGTTTACTACTAGTTTATCGTGGCGTCATCAGCGAGTATATTCATTTTTAAAAAAATTTCCCCTTAGCAAGTTCATAATAACAACAAATTTAAACATAATACGTTGTTCATAATATGATGAATATTATGAAAAAGTCGAAACAATTCGTGTTATGGCGGAAAAGTAGTTAAGTCCTTCACAGCGCTTCACCATTGTAAATGCCTTCAAACTCAGGCAAACTGCTTTTCTAGAATTTTTCCAGAATGTTCTAGCGGGATGCCGATGAGAATAGCCGAGAAGAATCGTGCCTCTGTGCCCAAAACTCCCAAAACGGTTTTTTGGGTGCTTAGACTCCCCCACCCTCCAAACGATTTTTTTGAGAATTCTCTTAGAATCTTCTGAAATATTCGAGTAGACGTGAAATAAGAATGCGTCGCATGATACTTCACTTACCCCAAATGTTGAACCGGAAGGTCTGTAACTATGTGTAAAGAACGTACACGGGCTCTCCGATTCCTCTCTGTGGGATTCTGACGCCGCAAAATCTAACAGGGATTTCCTCGTGCCCCTGAATGGAATACTTAACAACCTGGATTACACTTGTGTGAAAAGCGCGCGCCGCTCGCTAGTTGTGACCGGAAGACGCTGCGTCGACTGAGGCGAGTGTGGGCGCCCCGCGGTTCCCAGCCGACTGGCACGCTCCCCCCGCCCCCCCCCGCCCCCCCGCCCCCCGCCCCGCCCCTCCCCGTCCCCCCGCCCCGCCCCAGCGCCGCGCCCGGCATAAACGCCCCTCCCCCCGCTCGGGATTTACAAGCCGCCCCAAGCCCGCGCTGTTTGTTGATGTAGCGGAAGCGGGCTTCGGGGAGTGTTGCAAAAGCAAGTGAATGCCTAGGCGCCCCGCGCCGCCCAGCCCCAGCGACCTCCGTCGCCCCCTCTGAGATGAACGATTAAAATGAACTTGGCGCAAACCCATCACACTCATTAAACAACACCAATCAAACAAAAAGGCACCGTAATATTCAATATACAAACTAACCCATAACGCCCCAACTTCAGTAATACACCTGCTAATGCTATCGAGCAAGAAATAGGAGCCTCAACATGACAGGCTAAGGCATGTGATTCTTGTGTTCTCCAGAAAGTATTCCATCATTTTCTGATGAAAAACGTTCCCCCCTCCCGAGTGTCTGATGTGTCTTTTCCGCAATCGGAATTATATAGAAATTGAAATTCAGTAAACAAATGTCTTATGTTTCGTTGTGTTTCATTGCAAATTACGAATTTCATAAAATATCGCTTTTAAATGTTGGAAAAATGCTTTGCTATAATTATATTTGTTGTGAGGTAAACAAGAGTTAGAATCCAATAAAATAAACAAGTGGTTTAGTAATTTCAGTAGAATTAAAGCAGAGATTTATTAATACGCATTTCTAAAGATTTCTTAAAATTCTCCTTAGACTTTTCTTTCAGAGAATTTATCAAACGTTACGAGTAATAAATGAAAGTGCGCTATTACCCTGGTCAAATCGAGAGAAATCATTAGCCCAATTATAACTGACAAAATATTCTAAAACGAACAAAACAGTCTCATATCAAATTGCTATTACCTCGTACCTGCGAACTTAAGCTGCAACTGTTTCAGCAGCATTTAAAAACAAAAACAAAACGATTTTCATTGCGTAGGCGTACCAAGTTAGTACTACTAACCGGTCATCGCTATTCCCCACAGTTTCGTGTGGCAGCGTGGATACCGACACACCTCCCGGCATTGAAGCGGCACCTATGCTTGCAGACATACTACATAGCTGATCTGAAACATACAATAAAACAGAGGTCAGGAAAGATATTAGCCGTTCGGCGCAGTTTACGTTTTTACAGCGATTTTCTTATCAGTTTTGGCGTTTCGCCCTTTTTTCTATTTTTGGTATTACCTACTGCAGCAGATTTGTCGGGCGCTGGTCCTTACCCGTAGGAGTCGAAAGGCTAAGTGAATGAGGTGCACTAACCACGATCTGACCCTGCTTGTTGCTGAATCGGGCCGTGGCTTGCGGAGGGAGGTGGGGCGCGCTGTCACCGCCTGAACCCAAAGGGTGCGCCGAGGGCGCCAGCTAACGAACGCCATCTTTGATCAATAATTGAGTCGCAGCGACCGCCGCCTCGCGGGCCGCCTTGGCGCCTTCAGTTGCCTCAATCGTCACACGTTTCCGACTTCACGCCTGATTATTGGAATTTCAACGGCTAGGAAGTTACAAAAGTACGTTTATGAAGTTATTACATAAAATTGTATTTTATACAATAGCATAATTGTATATTATTCATATTATGATGTATTATATATTTTAAATAAATATATAATACATAATTTGTATTATAAGAAAACTGTTAAATAATAACTGATAAAACTGACGATCAGCCAATCTTCTTCTGCTACCTGTGTGCTTCAATCACTTCTTCTGTCATCAATGTCCAAATTACGAGCACTCATTGTAGTTTGAATGGAGGTTTACGTTCAGTACAGTCAATGCACATCATTCTAGTTGAAAGGCCAATAAGTGTTGCGTGAAACATAAAAAATATAATATAACATAAATAATAAAAATAAGAATAACTAGAGGTGCTACAGAATGGCACAGACTTTCTCGTAGTGAAGTTTTCTAATTTCCTTGGTGTGGACTGGAATGTACAGTCTTGCCCTTCCTTCTTGCCAGCTGCCATCTATTGCTACCCATAGTATATTTTTTGAAATTATCTCAACCTTTTGGTTTCCAAATAGTAGAAACGAAATATTTTAAGAATATTAAAGAAGATTAAAACCTTGTTCTAAATAGCAATTTTCATTGAAAAATTTGGAGCCGTGTTTAAGAAAACGCCGTTAAACGTTACTGTAAATGCGAAATTTGAAGCTCTTTGTCACAGGAATCTATTGAGTTTTGGAAAAAATTCATTTGAAGTAATTTAAAAAACTTTCATAAAGATGAAACGATGGCTGTCTGCTCCTTACTTTTTTCTTAATAAAAGTTCAAATAATTTCTTTGTATAGACAGTCACAAACTACATTTATTAAAACATAAATAATTATTACATTTAAATTGGTATCTTGAGACATGAACAGCGTGGCAACGTTTCAGAGGTCGAGTTGTGTTTCCATCATCAGGCCTTTAACAATGTCAACTAAAATATGAAATTTAATAATTTATATAAATAAAAAATTAAAACAACTTATATTAAGATAAAAGGTGAGATTAACATTATAAAGAATTCACAATACATTTAAAATTTTTAGATGAATACAAACTTTACAAGGAATTGGATGAGATAACGCGACCAAATTGACCTTAATAGGTGTTATCATGTTGAAAACATATTTCCTATAAATTAACAATCCCAATTAGAACTCTCGATATAACACACTAACAATTTTAAACTAAAAAATATCATGCTAGTTTAGATGTTCGTGATTTGAATTAATTCAAATTGAAAAATCGAATTTAAAACGAATACATACATGTGATGAATTTAGAATTCAATAAACATGAGAAATTGTCAATAGTTCTTGAGAACATGGTGAACTAAAATACGTATAAAATTCAAACAACTATTATGACTGTTAAAGCAAAATCAAATTGTTTTAGTCTAGAAATGAAGATAAAACTTTAGACGTCTTACTTCCAAAATATATATTTAAATTATTGATTATGAGAATGAATTATTAATTATGAATGACGATTGGATGGACGGACGTTTTGCTTTCAATTGGTTTTCGGTATCAAGGACCCACAAAACAGATTCTGACTACACCACATGTTAGAAGATTTTTTTCTCTTAATTTAGCATCTCGTTTTATTCATTTTTTCGTTACCACAACCCGGCAATGAATTTTTTTCCGCCAAAAATCCGCCGTTTTTTGTGCAGTATTACATAACTTTCTCTATACTACGTATATTACTCTGTATATACCTACGTATATGAGAAAGTAAAAGTATAACAATGCACACTGTACAACACGCAACAAACATTAAACAGATCCCAATATTTTAAAAAAAAACTATCATTTCGAACGTTATGGGTAAAGTGTATCTCCATTTCAATACGTTTAATAGCTGCCAGAATGAGTGCGAAAGAAAGCGAACCACGTCCAAGCGGACATGAGAAGTCTTCCCCAGCCCAACGTCCCCTCCTCGCCGTCCCGTCGACCAACGCCGTTCAGCTTCGGGCGCAATTGATTCGCCTGCTCGCCGGAAGAGCATTTCGCGGCGACGCGCCATTGTTTGTCGCCGGCGCGCAGCGTCCCAATTCGTTAACCGCGAACGCGCCCACCGCGCCCGCCCCCGCCCCCGCCGTCGTTCTTATTACGCGGCCGGCTGCGCCCGAGGGCTCCTTTTGTTGTATAATTAAAATGGCACACGACGCAGGATAATAGGACTTTAATTTGATCACGAACGCGTCCATCACGATAATCTCCTCGGGGTGCGGGCAATTTTGTACACGCGCCGGCCCGCTTCCGCGAATCGCTTCTGTGTCGCATTGCAACGCGGCGGCCCAGCGCTGCCCGGGGTGATGAAACCGCACAGCGGGGGTGGCACGATGGTCGCGATACTGCGTGAGGGCGGCTTCAAATTATGTTGTATTTTTGCACTGGCAGGAGAATGTTAGTCCTTCCTTCAGCCGAGTGATTCAGATAAGATTGCAAGACAAAGTGTAAATATGACACACATTTTGATACTTTCCATATTATTTTATTTTATTTTTGTGTAGATACTAAAATAAAATGGTTGAATTCCATCATGCATGTCAAATTTTAATGCTCATACATAGGAATGCTGATGTTATTTTTGGATAATACTTAGTCAATTTTACGGAAAAAAATTTAGGATTACGTATAAAAATAAATCATGATCGATGAAGTCCTATTTCATCAAGTTCATCACGAGGAATCATCGTCAACGCGAACTGTCATCAATTGTATCTTCTGAACTATCGACTCTGTCGTCAAAAAATTCCGTTCGTGGCATGCAGTCGTCAGGAGACATAGTTACTTGGTGTTCTAATGTCGTCCACCTCTCCGAACCGTACCTTTTAATTAAGATCGGTAATTAGTTATCGAATATCTCATTAAGGCTGGATCTTCGGGAGGCGGTTCTGGGGGCGGCTGAGGCGAATGTGCCAGGGACCGCGTGTTATTGTTGCGTCGTAATTATCAGGCGAGTGCCTAATTAAAAGTTCGATTTCTCGGGGACGTCGCATTACATTGATTGATGTTCGGTTTTTTCCGGCGCGATCCTCTGAAAGGGCCTCGCTCGGGGGGGGGGCGTGGGACGCGGCGTTGTTAACTTTATTTGTCGGCCCTTCGGGGGCGTGACAGCGAGGCGCGCCTTCTGGGCCCGGGCCGGGACATTGTGAAGGCGGCTTATCGGCGCCGGGGGATCTCTGCGCTGTTGGCTTATTTGCGCTAAGTGCGGCGGGTGGCGACGCGGTGGGCGGCGGTGGGCGAGGAGGCTGCGTGTACGGTGGACGACATGAGTGGGTGACGGTGATGATGCGAGCTTGTGACAGTTACGGAGCCGCCAGGTGACGTGGGTGATGGCGGGTGGGTGGAGGCGTGCGCTGGAAGAGAGAGGCGGGGATGGTTGGGCGTCGGGTGACGCGGTGACGTGTCCGCGGAGGGGGCGGGGCTGCGGGGCGGCGCGCTTGTCGATGAGTGTCCGGTGCGCGACGGACGGGCGACAGCGGTGTCCGCCCACTCGTTTTCTGACAGCCACCCGTGGCACTCGCCAGCCGCCACGGACACGCCCCCTTCCCCCGCTGCCGGATGTGCTGCCTTTCCAACGTCCTACTCGCAGCCTTCGCTCTGCGACGCGCCGACGTTGCCAACACAAACCGTTGAATCGCGCCCTCTGCCTACGAGGATTCAGGAGGGGACGATAGCATGGGGCTAACGTTGAGTTGGAAATACAATTAACAAATACCTTCAAGCAATAAAGGCTGAGATGAAACAAAACTTTGTAATCATGAGAGTAAATAAATGAAAAAATATATAAGACTACGTTTCCTAATTGAAATGCAGTTGAAGTTTGTTAACCCATTTATTTCAAAAGCCAGATACATAATTACAACGATGCCTAATTGATTTTGTATAATAAACATTTTTACTTTTCATGAAAAGTACCAATATTGCATTTGATTATCGACCGAATATTTGTGAAGTTTTCGTTAGTCTGCTGCTCTCGTAATCTAGATATAATCGGACTGGCCAATTGTAATATTCTGCAGCGTTTCCATCACGCAGAAGAATCCTCCCGCTATGCATGACAGTTCTGCAATTTAGTGAGCCTCGTGCCGGCGCTGCATTCTCTCTATTCCTGACAACCGCACACAGTTCTCGTCATCGTTGCTCGCGCCACGGCCCGCCGTCGAAAGACGGTTTCCGAAAGTGCTTTTCCCTGCTGTTGGTCGCTTAGCAACGAACGTACGCGGATGACAACATTTACACATAGTATAAGAGGACAGCATGGGTAACTGCTCGTTATAGATCCCAAAAGGAAATAACTAAGTACTGTAAATAAAAAATGCTAACATTATTTGTGGTAATTATATTTCGCTTAGTTTGGAATATCATACTTATATTTATAAAATATAATACAAATTATGATTTCGATAATATCTTGTAATTGGACTTCGGTTTTCGAGGACCAGACAATGCCTTGAGGCAATTGTTATGTCAGATCTCTTCAACCCCCGACACACCTTCTACAATCTGAATTGTGGAAGTAGTTGAGCAGTCACTGCATCTTTGGACTACTCTTTTTACGAATTCCATTTAGCTCCATAGGATCACAAAATGGAGAAGCAGAAGTGGTGTTTAGGAAA
This sequence comes from Teleogryllus occipitalis, assembly GCA_011170035.1. Taxonomy (NCBI): domain Eukaryota; kingdom Metazoa; phylum Arthropoda; class Insecta; order Orthoptera; family Gryllidae; genus Teleogryllus; species Teleogryllus occipitalis. Next base: position 136,994 of record BLKR01003207.1, on the reverse strand, counting down.
ACCCTACGCGGTTATCAAGCTTTTTAAAATGCATTAGTGGCGTGTTTTCTAAGCGCAGATTATTCACTTCATCAAAATCCCATTACCCATGCATTGCGACCATTTGGCACATCAAACATGAATGACTATCGCCTTTAGGTAATCGAGTATGATGTTTGCTATAAAATTACGTGCAATTATATCGCAGGAGAAATCTCTCTCTTCAAAATAATACACTTATATTCCTTTGGCCTGATACCGGTCGCTCTAAAAATCTACATGACAAACTTCAGGCCATCACCAATTCACCGATTTACGCAAATTCCATGAACCTGATTAGTGATTACAAAGGTAGTGTTTTTCAAACTGAATTATTATGGGGAATTAAATATTTAAATTAGTTATATTTATCACTTTTCTTTTTATTATCAACAATATCGTACTTAAAAATGATTTATTAAGCGAAGTTTTCAATTTCGATTGCTATGAAATAAAAATGAATCGTCTGTAGTGTTGCATTTTTTAGATTTCTTCAGTATTTCGATGATCAGTATAGTATGCCTATGAAGAAAACGTAATGAAGCACAAAATTACATTATTATGTGTTCAACATTTGTGCGAAGAATGGTTCGAACTTTTTTTTATAATTTTCTAAAATTACATCTGTTTACCCTTTGCTAGGAGGAAGCGTGAAAATACCAACTACTTCCTCTCAGAAAACTGTCATACCATTTATTCCTAAGCACTCTTTCTAGCGTCCCCTACGTATGCACTTGATGTTAACGAACTCTACAATCACGTGCTTCATTTATTCAGATTCTACCCATAATCGTGCAGGTGTATTACATAATTAAAATACCTTAATTGATAATGTTCCATAAATTGTACCTCCAATACTAAGTTATTCTTATCACTTATTTTTACGCAGATTACTTAGAATCTTCATACAGGGTCTCAGACGCTCGGATGGCATAATGCAAATATTGCCGCTCGGCTGTACCATAATGACGGTCATTAATATTAAAAGGTCTTAATGACCAACTCAATGCACGTAGTTATTTCCAGAAAGGGCCACTTCCCTGAGTCACATTTGGAGCATGTTACATTCCCGGACGTCCGTTCCCTCACCTGGTGTTTGATGCATATTTATACGACGGAGAAATAGCTGTTTTAATAGAGGTTCGAGTCCTCTAACGCCTTTGATGTGCTTTCATGTTGGGGCGATGTCGTCACTTACGATTTCGTGTGAGAAATCTTCATGGCCGCGGTGTGTGCCACGCGAAAGCTCAGCCGCTCGGCAAGGCCATCTGGTGGCGAGGGCTTCCTTGTCACCTGGTCCCGCCTGCCGAAGCATCGGCGCCGCGGGCTTCCGGCTCCTCGCGGCGCCACGTCACTTCCGCCCGCGCCGCGAGGGCTGGAATTCGCTTCGCCTCTGCTGTACAATTGCTACAATATTTTGAGGGGGATGAAACGGAATATGCATGAATGTGCTTCACATTTTAAGGTCCGATTAAGCAGACTTTTGCCTGCTAGCGGTTTTCAGGCCTGCTTTTATGTATTATCCACGCTTGGCCACAAGGAACACAAGTGGCGAGCATGACGAATTTCTATTACCGTATCTAGTTTACTTGGCCTGTCTGAGCTTTTCTTTCCTCAGACAGCTATAGAAACTGAGACGATTGTGTATTAGAAAGCTACAGCTCTATTTTTGCGCCGACCGGGAACTGAACCCGGGATCGAACCGCGGGAGCTACCACGCTGTCCACGGGCCACTCGAGGGAAACGGAATGGGATGTATTAAGATTTTTGTGAATTAAACGTTATTGTGCATAAACTTTAGAACTACTGCAGTACTTTAGACTAATATTAACAAGTAAAAAAATTAAATCAACTAGAAGCACGTACAACGATGTATCTCATAAACAACATTACAACTTTAAATGAAAATTCGTCTAATCGAATTTCTTTCTTTCGAATACTTTATATTCGCAATCGGTGAGGTGTCAACTGCACAGGTTTTGCCCTAATTCGGCGTCAATTACCCTTTTCGGTACCCAGGACATATAATTTTCCAAGTTATTAATTATTAGCAACTAACATTTCGCCAATTGGTGGCAAAATTTATTCTTACTATTTTGTGCCCCTGCTACAAGAAGTTAATTGTTATCGATATAGAATAATACTCTTATAAAGAATTTTAATGAGCCTACAACATTTTATTTTTGTACTGAAAGTTTAGTTTAGAAATACTTGTAGCTGAAGATACTGATTCCCCAACACACACACGACGATGGCGTGAAAGTCGCGACTGATAACGGAATGTGAGCCGTTGATTCCCCTTTGTCATCCGATGATGCTGACGCGTTTTCAAAGCGCCCGCTGACACCTCGGCCGGCGGCGCGCGTGTGTTTTTAATCGCGGAGGCGATTGCGCGGGTGGACCCTCCGCATTGTTGGGCGCGCGCCGCTGCTTTCCCAGCCGCCGTGGAACTGACAGGACAAAGCCGCGCCGCCCATTGTGCCTCGCGAGCTCTCCTCTCCCCCTTGATACCGCGCGCGCGCGTTGCCATTTTTAGGTGCAATATGTCGCTTCTGCCACAAAAGCATCGTTTTGATTTTGAACCGCTTCTTTTGTGGAGCGCGCCGTTCGGGGGTGGGGCGGCGAATGCAGCGCGGGGAGGGGCGGGGCGTGGGGCGTGGGGCGTGGGGCGTGGGGCGTGGGGCGGGGCGTGGGGCGGGGCGTGGGGCGGGGCGTGGGGCGGGGCGTGGGGCGGGGCGTGGGGTGAGGCGGAGGGCGAGGCGGGAGCGGTGAGGATGGAGTGAGGGAGGGCAGCTGTCGCGGACGTGATTAGGCCGGCGCTGCCACTGCAGTTGTCAGCACGTGCGTTGCGGGCGGCGTCGCTCCGGGGGACGCGCGAGACGAACTGGCTGTTGCGGCTGCGGCTGCGGTTGCTATGGCGACGGGGCTGCTGCGGCGCCGGCGACTGTGGCGGAGGCGATGCCATTGTCCGGGAGGAGACGGCAGCGGGAGCTGTGGCGTTGCAAGCTCCGACGACCAGCTCTATCACGTTAACGGGGTTGAGAAAACGCTGCTTTGGGGCGCGGTGATGGCCCACCGACGACCGGTAGAAATCAAGTTGCGGATGTCGGATGACAAGGGAGAGAGCAGAGATAGGATAATGGCGAAAAGGGATGCATTATTGGGACGACGCAGAAGATATCTAGAGTCCATAGAAGGAAGGGTCAAACAACGAACGATCGATTCGGAAATCTACTTGTACTATAAAAAGTTAATAAAAATAAGAAAGGAAACAGCTAACACAAAACAAAGATAATACAAAGGAAAAATAGCATGTTTTAAGATGTACAGTACAAAACGGTACACGATGTGTCATTACGTCGGTCGTAAACGGCTGAACGGTGCATACTCGATACAAGAAAATACAGAAAAGATTAAAACTGAGTGATTTTGCATGTATGTCCAGAGAATGGCCGTGACTGCTAGGAGCAGGGAAGGGGCAGAAGGGAAACTGGAAACAGCGAGTGTTGCGATGCGCCCCGGCGCCGGGAGAGGCCAGGGGACGCAGGGCGCCAGCGCCAGGGCGACGCGGCCCGGTGTCACCGGCTCCCCATTGGTCTAATGCGCTGCGACGACCCCACCTCAGACGTAAGCCTCTTAGCGCGGGGTCAGCGGCCGGCTGCCTCCAGCGCAGGAACGACGCCGCCCACGCCCCCACCCTCCTCCACCCTCCGTCCACCCCTGCCCGGCACTACAGCGGAGCGGGGGAGCTTTGCTGCACAATGCTAATGAAGCCAAGTGCGCTCCCGCCCACGCCCCCGCCCCCGCCCCCGCCCGCACCGCTGAGCCTCCGCGTCCGCGAGGGGCGCCGTCTGTTTGGAGACCACTTCCGATGTTTCGGTGGAAAGTCGTTCATTTAGATGTTTGAAACAAAAGAGGGTGAATGCGTTGTGGAACGGTATGAAGAACGCACTCCAGTTTGAGGACTGGCCTTTAAAACACATTCGTGACCAGACGAAAGAATTCCTGTTAACTACTTGAACATGCAACAGCTTGGAAGCGTATGATTTAAACAAACGTAATAACTTGATTCTAGCACCTCTGCGTTGGATTTTTGTGAGAAACATTAAAGTTATGTGTAATGTAATTGGAAATGTCCACGTCATACAGAGCAACAGAATTTTAGTGTATTTTTGACGTTCTCTAGTGTCGTGAGTTTTTTGTGGCGCAAAACAATGTTTTTACTTTTTAAAACACATTCTAAACATTGAATTTTCTATGAGATGTATCTTTGAGATGTAATCTTTCCTAATTTTGTCTTTGAAATCATAAATAACAGCCATTTGCATGGATCATTATCAACATTTTCATCAACCATATTGTCCTTTAGACAAGAAAATCTTTTACGAAACATCATGCTTTTTTTCTAAACTATGCGGCTATGTTTAATTACAAGTATCTGATGAAGCAACAATAACATTCCATCATGACATTGTTTGTTTTGTACCACTAACTGGAATCCGAGTACACTTTTTGCGTTGCCTCGTTTGCGAAGTGTGAATCTCTTCCTCTCGCATTCCAGAACCCAATTTGCAGGAAACTCTTAAAAGATGTTTGTGTGTCCCATAAACCATTTCGCGGCATCTGATCCTCCGTTTGTTTGAGTGTCCCGTCGGGAACGCCAACCCGCCGACTGCCCTGAAATCGGCCGCGTCGTGAATTATCAGTCCATTTGCGATCTAGGACACTTCTTTGCACGCTCGCAACAACTGGAGAAAGACGCTTCCAGATTTAAGGATACAGTTGGATTTCATCTCGCGACTTTTTTTTTTATTCTTGTAATTATACCGTAAAATGTGCTTTCGTAATTCAGATAAATAATTCGGAAACGATTAATGATTGGAATTCAATAAGAAAAATAATAGTGGAAAGAAACACAAAATCACATAATCGCATTAAAATATTTTTTTAGTGTTTAAGTAGCTCTTGGTTATGCCCACTAATCATTACATGACAGTGAAAGGGTTTGCAGTGGATGGGAACAAACTTCACTTCACACTTTTTCCACCAAGAAAAAATGAACGGTTCATAAAATATAACGAGTAATTGGCGTAAGGTAGTAAATATCAGCGAAATTGATTTTTCTTTCTCGTTACATAACAAATTTGGAATTAGATTTATCTGATCCTCCATCAAGATGAAAATGTGCGCATACATTACGGTGTGACAGAAGCGGATTCCGGGCGCCCGGGCTGAAGAACCCCAGCGGGGACGGCTCCTTTGGCGCGCAAGGGGCGGCGGGAGCGGGCCTGCGTGAAGCGCGTGTGGGAACGGTTTCGTCGCGACAGATCGCTCACGGCGTCTTCGACGGCGCTGCTAATGGAGGCGCATACATCACTCAATCAATTAATTCACCATTTTCCGAGCCGCGGCTTCAAAGCGCTCCCAAAGCGCCTCGTATATTACCGGCCTTCCTAATTTGGATGAGCCCGACCTGCTGCGCGTTCGGCATTCTGAGCGCGGCGCCGCGCCGCGCCGCTGGCGGCGGCTAGGCCGCGCCGGATCGCGTAGCCCGCTCGGGCCGCGTGTCGGGTTTCTGTGTACTTAGGCGCGGATAAGAAGGCGCCGCGCGCCCGCCGCGCCGCCTGGTGTTAACGAGGCGCCCTGCCCCGCGTCCCTGCGGCGGCCGGCGCCGCCACGGGGGCGCCCTCAACGGCCTCCCGAAGAGTCTTTGGCAGCGGCGCCTTTGAGGTCGCCATGGGAGGGAGCGGGCGTGTTTTCGTGGGAAGGTAGCCTGGTGGCGTTAACATGCAGCGAAGCAATGAGAATAAAAAATGATAAGCAAGAAATAGGTGTTGCCATGTACTAGAACAATTTCGTGTGTCTTTGGAATTTTCGTACGTCTATGAATGGTAGAGAATTCATTAAAAAATTGCTTGGACATATTGGAATTTAAGTGCATAACATATTGCAGTTTAGCATGTTCAATTAATCTAAACGCGTAATATTGTTAAAACATTTACATGGATTAGAAAATGTCTGTACACAATTTATTTTTTTGTTGCAGACAATACATAGCACACGAAGATCTGATTTTTTCACTAATTTTCAAATTATAGCCAACACTGACAATACAGTCAGTGGTAAAGTATGATAAACAACTCCGTATTAGAAAGTTAAATTGTTTATCGTTTTAAATAGGTTTAAAAACATCTTTGAATAAACTTCTTATTGATGACTACTTCGAAGTGATTATGTTAACGAGTTAAATGGTTGTTGGATTAAATATTATTCATTGTCTTATGTATCGCATCATGTATTACATTATATCATATTCTTGATTCTGCGCATTAAAAGCAACATGGCAATCACAACGCAAGCGAAAATTCTTCTGTATTCTATTTTTTTTTTTTTTGGAAATGTCTCTCTGGTGACTAAGGGTAATGAATTGGGGATTAGGCCTCGCCCCACTTGCTCCTGAGTGTCTGCTGCTCCCCGCAGCGTCGGGTGGCCGTCCATCGCCCCAAAAGCCGCGCCTGTACCACGCGCGCGCGCGTGCCAGCGCCGTGCTGAAGGCCGCGACTCCTACACTCCCCAGACACAGAGAACGGAGCATTTAACCTCCTCGCGCGGTATAGCCCCGTCAGGCAGCATTCAGGAGTCGAAGAGAAATTAGAATAATCAAAAGAACCGAGGAGATTTTCTAATTATTAATATTAGTTTAGGATGCGTTGATGGCTACTAACGCGCTCAATTCCGCGCAGTTTGAACTTTACTGACAAATGGATAGAAAATGACGGAATCGTCGGGGAGAAATGTGCGCTACTGCCTGTGTCGGGAGACTCCACGAATGGCTTGAGTCCCTTAATAAAGATTGCTTTGCAACATCCTCAGCTACCACCGTGTAATAACGTCTCACCCGAAAGCCCTACCAGACAGCATAGAGGAGTTGAGAGGAAATAACAACATACGGCATTATTGCGGGGTACGAAACCTTAATATAATTCGAGTATATCGCTGGTTCCGAATATATTCAGTTGGGACTGTCTCTAGAGGGTATAAAATGGAGGAACCGGCGCCGGCGCAAAGGAATGTGTAACTAGGGATTTAGCCTCTCGTGACGGCCCTGCCCCCTGGAGGCTGCTCCCAGAGGCCCTCTGGCCCTCGTCTCCCAGCGAGACCGCAGGGCTAGCCAGGACGCATAAAAGGAATCCACGGAGCAAATGGGTCTTGGGTGACGGATCACATTCGTTTGCTAAGCGGTTGACAGGCCTTGGTCGATGACTGGAATGGCAGTTATTCTGTTCTCACATATCGGACAGATTTTTCTTAGGGCCGTGGCAATCAACCTGATTGCATCGCCAGCGAGTGTGTAGTCGCCTTGTGCTGATGGCTTTGGTAACATCTTGTTCAGCTGCTGCGCACCATTCCGGGTTCCAGACGGAGAGCAAAGAGTTTTTATTGGACTGCATCAAATCAACATGATCCGAACTTTCAAATTAATTTTGCGTGGGGAAGGTTCATGGACAATTACTTCAGTTTTCGAAAAAGTGGACTATTAGAGAGAAATGAGTGAAATGTGGGTCTTGGTTGATGTTGAAGTACTGGGGAAAAGCTGTACGAGCAAAGGAGTATCGACAAGTGATACAACAATGTTCCAGGGTAAACAGCTATAAGTCAGCCATTTTTAAGGTACAATGATGCTCTTAATCGGCTTCTAAGAAAAACTTAATGGATTGAAGAACGTTCCCATTTTAGGAGGATAGGAGCCGAAAAAGAACATAATTTTCTCTTAAACACGAGTGGCCTGTTGTTGACATGCGTGACACAAGTTCATTGACGGTACGTTTCACATTGTTCCTGACCGGTCGTGCGTTTATCTCACCCGAGAGCGCGATGCAGCACGAATCGAGGGGGCACGCCTTCGGGAGACAACTTCGTCGACGACGTCCCGCGAAATTACGTCTTTGCACAGTCCCGCCAAATTGTTGAACCTCCGCCCCTAAACAAATTACACTCTCGAAATGTACTGGCCGGTGTTTATTCCGTATATCAGCACGTGTCTCTACAAGACAAATAAAACACCTCCCACAAGGGCCCTTGTGTCTCTCAGAAAAGACATTGTCCTCTCCGCCTGTGCTCACAGGCGTGTTTTGTGCGCCGCAGAAAGGCGCCTGTGTGGCCGCTTGACGCAAGTCGTTCCCTGTGTGTGCCCAGCGTTGATCGGCTCCCGCGCTCGGGCGTCCACCGTCCCCCACCCCACCCCACCCCACCCCACCCCGCCGCCGCACGGTGGGGGCGAGCCCCGAGACCTGGTCAAAAGTCGAATACACGCGTTTCTGCGAACATATTTGTGCCGTAAAATAGTACAAAATGTGCACAGAAACCGGAAAAGTTACATTATTACCTTTTCAAAGTGGACAATATTGTGCAACGAATGTCGTTAATTTTGAAAATGTCACTTTTTAGCTGCGTTATACCGCAGATATACAGTTGTCTGCATTTCGGGACTAACGAATGTCGTTCTTGAAACCTCTATTCGAGAGGATACGCTTTCGCACATAATTTCGTGCAGTGAGCATGACATCTGGGAGAACTCACTCGACTCCTGATGTTATGAAATTTATTAGTTCATATCCCTTCATATCTTTTATTTATTTATTGTTATGGAGTCTCTTTTTAAAATATATATTTTTTATATTTTCTGTAATAGTTTTATATTTTCATGAAGTATAAGTTAGGAGGCCAACGTACTACCGCCTTCGTCAAGGTCAACAAATAACTTCACGAAACAGATAGGATACGATGGAAGGCATATTGAAACAACGTTTAGCTTATCACTGATCGGTAAATGTATAATAATGGCTGGAAAGTCAATGTTATTCCTACATATCAGTATAAGTGATGTCAATATAGTATCCGCCACTGATTAGCCACATCAGTATCAATGGAATCAAAGATTATTACCAATAATTATCACTTCCTTGGTTTTCGTTTGGCAATATGCACCGACTCAGAAAGCCTATGCAATAGGTTGCATGTGTGATTCACAGTTTCCTTGCCTTTCAGGAGCGGATCCAGTCGATCGTTTTTTTTTTTGGGGGGAATCATAGATTTTTGTTAAGTAATACATTGTTATTATATTGCATATTATTATAGTGTATATATGAAACTATTCAATATTATTTTTAAAATAGTTACATAATTGTAACACAAATAAATGTTTTAAAACACGTTGGCTAATAAAAAGGTAGCAAAGGCATGCTGCCTTTCGGCCGGCGTGTGGCGCTTCTGCCCCACAGCGCGAGGTCGCGAGGCGCCCCGCGTCCCGCGCCCCGTGCTCGCGTTGCCGCAGTGCTTTCGCCGCGCGCGCGGAAATATCTTCCCAGAGAACCGGGTCTGTTCGAGCCATCCCGCGAAGAATGCGTCCTCTTAAGATAGACATCACGCGCGGGCCGGAGAACAACGTGGCCGAGGCATTCCATTCTAGCAGGTTGTAATGCGTTTATGCTTTCGCCACTTAAGAAAATGAGATAAAGCGATGTTTTAGAAACGTTACATACGATCTCTACGCTATATCTAAATGCTTTGGTGGAGAAATGGAATTAGTAAGAGGTCATAGCACAAGATCATACAGATTGAATTGAAGATTCAATATTTAGTTTTACTCTTACAGGTTTCATTATTCTGCAGGAGATGGGAGGGATAAGGACGAGCTTCTTTAGTACCGACATGAAGACAAATGCTGAATTCTCTAAGGTTTTGGCATATTAAAGGTTTGAAAGATTGGCCAATTATCGAATAGTTTCAATTATAAGATAAAAAGTCATAATGTTCTACAGCATTAAAATATATTATGTTATATTTGCTTACTTCTGGCTCTGAAGCAATACAAAAATCACAATATAAACATCTTAAAATCTCACTTTTCTTAATTTTTACTTTAGATGAAGTTAATTTGACTCCGTTTGAATTCTTTGTACGACAGTCTATTAGCCAAATACCATTGACAACAAATTCTGGTTATTCATCGTTATGAATGGTATTTAACTGTGCATACAAAACGTTTTAGATGATATTTATGAATATTAAAATTGTATTATGTTTCATTCTTACCAAGGTAATCTTTCTTAAAAATAAAACAATCTAACAGACATACAAATATTTTCCTTTTGTAGATGTGGATTTTTGTATTCATGAGAAGCAAAGAAAATATTCAAAATGACGTGTTGTAAGAAAGGACCCACGTGCCAAAATGACACAATGGGCATACCCGAGGAATGGTGAAGAATGCTTTCGCTAAAGAAAGCAATTTGGCTTCCCTCAGGAGCCCAGAACCATGAAGCAGAGCTCGAGAATCGTAGTAAAAATATTTTAATCCTATTGGTATTTGTTTAAAACGTTAAAATATTTTTTATTCAATGCAATGGCACGTAATTACATTCAAATTGTGTAATCTTCTTTCTTTCTATTATGATCCATATTTTTTACAATTTGATTAAATATTTTAGCAGATAAATGTAATTTGTTTAATACATGTGATGTGAACAAAGAAATTCAATGTCGCTCAATCATAGTATTTCAAGAAAAATCGTTTTTTATAAATTTATTTTTCATGGGAATGACAGACAAGTGTGAAAATATAATTTCAATCCACTATTATCACGCCAAATTATTTGTACGAGTAAATTATTTCATTAAGAAACACAATTACTTTATTACCATTTATGTAGCATAAATTTTTCAGAGGAATTTATATCTGGCAATAAATAAAAATGTATACAATCAATTTAATGACTATTCACTCACCACAAAATCAGTTATAACTGATGTATTTCTAAACGAAAGTGTGGTGTAAGATTGTGTTTCTCTTGAGAGTCCGTGTCCAGTCTGCGCGCCAGAGGGAGGCCCAGTCCGCCCGCGGGGAGCCGCTCCGGGCGTGGAGCGGGCGAGGGCGGGCGCGCGGGGCGGGGCGGGCGGGGACGCAGCACTGCACTGCGCGGCGCGGCGCTCGGCGCGTCCTCGGCGGTAATTGATGTAATTTGCGCGCCGGCCGCCTTTCCGTGACTGTATCTCCCTTGTGTCGGCGACAAAAGCGGCGCGGGAGGCGGCGCAGGACGAGGTTGCGGCGCGCGTTAACAAGATAAGTGGCGGCCTCAGGTGGAATTGTCGCGTCGTCGCCTCCACGACCGCCGCCCGCGTCGCCTGCCCAATTACGGCCGCGCGACGCGTGTCGGGGGAGTTTACGCAGGCAAGCAGAGGATACAGAGCGGAGCACAGCGAGTGCAAAAGAAATCGCAACGAAAGGAATCAGATTGAGGGGGCGCAAACGAACAGAGCAAAGGAGAAAGCAAGGACTACAGGAACACGAGTTAAGGGGCGGAAAAGCGAACAGCTGATGTGGAAGCGAATGAGCTGGCAAGATTGTAACTAGGTGGAAGAATTGCTGCCCGACAACGGGTCGATGGGCAGGCTGGTGGGTGGACGGGAGAAAAGACGAGTAGAAGAAAAGAGCGTATACGGTGTTATAAGGTGCGATAAGCGAGTGAAGGTGCGAGTGGGTGTGCGTACGGGCAGTGGAGGATAGTGGTGGGTGGGCGGTGGACGGACAGGCAGATAGGCGAGTGGGCGGGCGAGCGTGTGGGCGCGAGGCCCCCTTGGGAGAGGCGGGGCCGGTGCGCATGACGGAGCCGCAGCCCGCAGCACCTCTGTCCCAAAACGACTCGTTGCGCCGCGCGCCGATTATCGTGTACAGATTCGCGCTAATTGCAGTCCTCGGGTCCTCCGCTACGCTGCGGACGCTAATAGCCCCGGCTCTCAGCCGCTAAAACCCGCCGCCCCGCGCCGCGCCGCGCCGCTCGGACATCTCTCCGGCGGCGGCCGCCGCACGCGACCCGACAGCGTGGCCACCCCCGACTCGGAGCAGCTCCCGCCCCTCCCTCCCTCCCTCCCTCCGGCGTAATTTGCGACAATTAAAACGCAGCTTTCGTTTAACTCTGACGTACCGCTCGGTAGCGAACTACACGGTTATTCCTCCCGGCACATAATTAAGCGAACCCCTTCTGTGTGTGTGTGTCTCCCTCCCAGGATGTGCAGGACGTTTCATGCTACGCAGAAGGAACCGCAATTTAAAATTATAGCGACGTGAAGTATTAATATTTATGCCGTTGGGCCAATTATTCCGAGTGCGGCTAAAGGGCGCTGCGGTTTCCGAGTCACGTGGGTGGAATGCCACGTTCCTCGACCGAAGCATCAAACTCGTTCCGAGTCCTCAACGCAGATCGTGCAACACGAGCGCGTGGCGACTCCGGGGGGCGCCGGGATAATGAGTTCCAGAAGTGATTACTGCGCTCTTGGAACTTCATGAAGTCGCGTCGCTCCGGTGGAGGCTCGCAGGACCCCCGTCCGCTGTCATCTCGCGGCGTCGGGATTTGACAACCCTTTTATTACTCGTCGGTAATGTTTCGTAATGAGACGTGCGGGACCGCGGGGCGCGTTTCCGAATCGATCTATCAATCAGGGGATCGATCGATCACGGGCCCTCGCGCGCGTCAGCGGCGCCCGCGGCGCCACCTGTCCGGCGAACGCGGGGTTTTTTACGCGCGACGCGTCAGGCTGCGATGCGCACGGGTTTTCAGGCGATGTCTCGGGCAGCCCCGGGCCTCGTGGCAAGAACTGGAATCGCGGGTGCGTTCTCGGTGTTTGCAGACTGTGGCTTTGTGGCTGCATCGCTCACGGGATTTGAAACGGTGACGACCGATGAACCTTTCATGATTAAATTATCCGCGTTCAGGATGGCTTGTCTGTCAAAACGCGTTTCTTGTTATATCGAGGTGGTTATTATGTCAAGTGTCTTGATAGCGTGAATGCTAATATCGAATACGTCAAACTCTATGAACTGTTGGCAACGAAAAAAACTACAAAATATGATATCACCCACTCAAAAAAATTTTGAAGCCGATCAATCTGTTGTTAAATGTAGTAAAAAAGAACGCTCATGTTTCAATTGAATCAACGTTTAAAATGAATGGTACATACGACATATATTATATGTTTTCCCACAATTTCAAGGCATTTTATTATCATCCTTATCGTTGAATCTGCTATAATAATTACAATTTTATCTGTTTGTCGTTTTTGAATGTCTCTTATAAGGCACTTCGTTCCCTCATTGACGTTCTAGAGAGAGCTCCTTATGAAGAGCAGTAAAATAAAGTGGCAGACATCTATCACATTCTGAGTGTGTTTAGCTTTTCTCCTCTATACAAATCCTTCTCTAGTTGACATTTTGGTAATGAAAATTCGAGTCTGCAGTAGTACACTATCTCCATGTCTTTGTGTGCCATTAACTCTCACCTAGAAGGCTATGGTAAATACGATCCTAGTGTCATATTTTGTAGTTGCGCATGTGTAAACAAAACCAAACTATTTATCCTCTCTGGCAGTACAAAGTGACCACGTCATGAGGTTTTCCAGTTGAATCGCCTTGCAATTGTATGAGGTATTTGGAACAAGGTTCTCTTCCATATCATATTCAACTTCAGACGTATGGTCCATGCATCTCAAATTCCCGCGCCTGAAGAAGTGCATTAGTCCTAATAGACACCAAAATGACGAAGTAACCTACTCGACACGAGTTGATGAAAGTCTGAATTCACCACCTTCTGGAGATTTAACGTACATCCGTCAATCATGAACATCGACAAATAAGATCGTTTACTCCGGTTAAAGTGGACTTTTGGAGACCACCATTTTTGGTTCACTTCATCTGATATGCCAAAACAAAAGTCATCACGATGCTTGATTTTGTTATTTTAGGGATTCAGTAAAATATCAAAAAAGGAATTCAAAATCAAAAACAGTTTTTAGCCTCGAAATAATATTTTTATTGCAGAGTGTTGCGTACAGATTTTTATTAATCATTTTTGCAGATCCTTTTACAAATTCTGTGTTTTCTCAAAGCTTGATTTTACATTCTGTACACTCCCAAAATACCTTAGGGCTGGATTTATATCTTAGAATGACTATTGCGTTTTTACATTTTCGTTTAAATTCTCTTTGTCATCACACTCGATGTGAAGAAATAAAAACAGGTCATCTTCGCATAAGAACGTCAACAACACCGAATCAGAATTCCCACAAATCACATTCGATTTCTTCTGCCGTCGATGACTGTTTGACGATGTATTAACGTGATGCGATTTCACTTACTTTTATCTTGCAGTCTGCGTCGATGAAGTCTTCTGAATTGTCTTCTGAATTGCTACAAATGAGCTGCAACTCTTTCCACAACGGTACGTCGTCACAGTTCCTTTCATTCGTTGTTAACGCCTCAAAAATACCTCAAGAAATCCTCCGGCTGCAAACCCTCAGCTTATTGAAATTCGCGGTCCTGAGAAGAAGTGCTCTTTTCTGTAAGTTTTGTTTCTTACGTTCACTTTCCCCGCTAGATGAGGAGATCTGGCGCCGACCTAAACGTTGGCTCACGGAATATTTCCCGACGGGTATCTTCCACCAGCAGGAGGAAACGCCCTAACCGGGACACGGTCTAAGTTATCCACTCGTCTCCCGACATGTGTGGTAGTGTTTCGCATAGAAGTGTAAGCGTGTGTAAGTAAATGGTGATGCTTTGACAAGGAAGAGGAAGGAAAGATCGCGCGCGGTGCATGTCTCGGGTAATTCCCCAGCATTCGCCTGGTGTATTCCCCCTACGGTAGGCCGTACAACGCAAGGAGGACGCCCTGCGCTACGCGACAACCCCCGTGGGTCGGGCGTCCGCGGGGCGCGAACGGGCGGAGCTTGACGAGGCAGCGCGTTGCGCGTCCGCCCCGGCTCAACGGACGTGGTTGCAGCCTCTGTAATTTGCGGCGAGCCTCCCTCCGTGCTGCCCGCGTTCGCGCCGGGGACGCCGAGGGCCGCGCCCAGGCGCGCGCCCCCGCAGCGCCCTCGCGCGCTCTCCCGTGCCTCGGCGCGCCGCGGCTCCGCGCTCGACTCACAAATGAGGTAATTGCGGCATTTACTTAGCTGGTGACGAATGATAACATTACTACAGGAACGCTCGTTATACTCGTAATTAAATCGCCAATCAAAGCTCGGCGGGAGGGAGAGAGGGGAGGGGAGGGGCGGGGGTGGCGCGGTGGCGTGCGGGGCGCCCGCCGCCGTCGTCGAGGCCTTTCATTAGAGGGGCGCGGCGCTACGACATGCGAGACGCTCCCGACATGCGAGGGCGCCGCGGCGGCGACGCGGACGGAGCCCCTCCGACCCCGCCCGGCCCCGCCCACTCGCCAGAAATCCCTGCCCACGATACCTGTCATTTGGCGCGGATCGCTCGCCGCCCGCTTTGGGGAAGTGCTCTGCCTGTGTCATTACGCTAACTGGGCCCCGTCGTTTTCCGGAGAGAAAGCTAAAGAGATTAAGAGTGAAATTTAATGAATATCAGAGAGTATGAGAAGAGATACAGTATTTCAGAATTATGAATATTAATTTCGTTTTTACACTCACTTCTGTCTTGTTCAGTAAAAAGGTTGTGTTATCATTATCAAAATTTGCTGTTTATGCGAATTCACAACTCATATACTCAATACAACTCTTCATAACTGAAGTATTTTGCATTCCATAACCTATTTATTAAAATTTTGCAGAAGTGAATTTACACTCTTTATTTCGTAACTGTAACTTCCTTATAGTCTAAAATCACATAAATGTTGATATTCGAGTGCTTGCGTTTTCGTTTGTGCTAAATGATCATTTCAAAAGTCGTAAAATCATCGTGTTTGATGTGCATGAAGAGGACGCCTTGTCCTTGTGTTCTTCATATCTTCTTTTCTCCGACAAAGAACTCCATATGCGATGTGATTTGGCACCCACCGCGTTGATGGCTGGAGAGGCCTGCTTCTTGTGTGTCATCCTTTCAACCGCCTCCGCGAGGACGCCGGTCAGGACGCCGAAAAAGCACGCCGTCGGCAACGAAACAAAGATGAGTCAGAGAATGGATTCGTAAACCCCATTAAAGAGCCTACGATGGCGACAGAAGATAAATACCTGAAAGGCGTCGTCTTTTCTCCTCGTTGTAGTCATTTGCTGTGGTTAATCAACTTACAGTGGGCCGTGGAAATGTCGTCGCCCGGAGAAAAAGCATCGGCGACGGCGTCGGTGGCGGCGCGGAGGGACCGGGAGGGCGGGGGGAGGGCGGGGGGAGGGCGGGGGGAGGGGCGCCTAGCCAGTCGTGCGTACGATCCGGGCCCCATTAACATGTCGCGCTTTTTGTCGCCCGCCCGCAGTCACACGGCCGTGTGTCCAATGAGCCGTTGTTCACATGGCAATTGCCGGGCGGCGGGACCGGGACGGCGCGGCGGTGGTGGCAACGATGCGACGGCGACAAAGACCACGCTCCTTTTTGTGCAGCCGCCTCGTTGCCTGCCTTCGCGCCTCACCTTTTGCTTCGTTTTTCGAGTAATGAATTGCTGTAGCCTTACTTCTTTACGAGCATTTAAACGTATTCCTGAGTGACATGCTATTAATATCGTGAGGTCGTAATACATATGTCGCGAATACTTTGAGGCGATGATTAATGATCTTATTTGATTTAAATACAACTGACTTATTAGCAATATGAATATATGTATTACAATATGCATTTTAGGAATTGAAAAAGTGAGAAAATTACAAATTCTAAATTTTAATAAATATTTCATGAATCTTTTATTTGTAAATTCTCTTTAAAATGTGTTGTTTTGCATATTTCCCTCGAAAGTTTATCGTACATTTACGATTCTATATGTATGAATGTGTTTCACGAATTTTTCTATGTAGCATTTCTTCATGAAACTATTTACCAGAGAATTCATTAAATGAGTTTGGGAATAGGTTCTGATGTCCCGAATGTCGACATTTATTTGATGCGGTTTACTATTTTCTGATTGGTAAACTATTTTCCAAAACCGTGAGAATTGTACACTCTGTGTTCATATCTGTGGTGCCAGGGAAGTTGATGAAACTTTTTTCCAAACAGCGAGGCAGCTATCTTCCCCTGCGTTCGCTTTAGTTCGTATCTGTGGCGCCCAGCTGGGCGTACCCACGGGAAGCGGCGGCGTGCGTTTCGCGTAAAATCCCTTTACACGTGCCCCGCTCTATCTCCCGCCATCCGCCACTAGCCGCCTGTCCGCCCGTGCCACTCGACTGCTCCCCCCCCCCAGCACACCACGCATCCGTCGGTCACTTGTCTCTGTTCCTTCTGCTCCGCCTTCTCTTCGTTCCTGCTACACATCAAAATGAGATTCGTTTGTTTCACAGTGAGTACGATGTCTTCATCCAGCACATTATATTTCTGATGGTCAAATGGTAATACTACTCCTTTGTATAGCGCATTTTTATACTTAATATTACTTATAATAACTGAGAAATCCTTAATCCCATTCCAAGAACTTATTGTAGAATATTTATTTTTCCACATTAAACCAATATTATTATAAATGATTGATGAATATGATAAATGAAATTAATTGCATGTGTATAAGCATAATGCTGTTGGCATCTTTTCCGAAAACACAGAGATGAATATTTTAAAAATAAAAGTATATATTTTAAAATATAAATTGATGCTTGTACGAAGGTATTCTTACGAGAAATTTTGTTTGAATATTTCGTATTTTTCGTTTTTTTCTAATCATCATTCTCAACTACCTCTACAATCACCCAAAAACATTTCTTAGATCTTCTTTCTCTTCCTCTTACATATTCATCTCGTCCGCAGTCTCTCGTCTGCCACTTGCCCGCCCCTCCTCTTCCGTTCTCTCATTGGCCTTGTCCCAACACGCTCGCATCCTCGCACTGCTTGTCGACTAGTCCTCAGTAGTGTTTCCCTAGCCCTCTTGTGTCGGCCGCCCACGTCCGACCCCGCCCTGCCGCCTCCGCGCCCCCGCGTCCTTCCTGCCGGTGCCATGCACTGCCCGCCCGCCCGCCGCTCGAACCGCCTGCTTGCGCCAACGAACCGCCCGTCCGCCCGGACCGCCCGCCCGCCCGCCCGCCCGCCCGCCCGCCCGCCCGAACCGCCCGGACCGCCCGCCCGCCCGGACCGCCCGCCCGCCCGGACCGCCCGCCCGCCCGCCCGCCCGGACCGCCCGCCCGCCCGGACCGCCCGCCCGCCCGTACCGCCCGCCCATCCCAACCGCCCGCCTGCCTGCCCGTCCGTCTGTCCAGCCCGCCCGCCCGCCCGCCCGCCCACCCCTGCTGTCGCGTGTCAGAGCTTTCCCCCTCGTCCGCACGCCGCGCTGCCGCGGGCGGTTGCGGAGCCGCACAATGGCCTAAACTTAGTGGCGGAGAATATCCTTTGGGGATACAATTTTAGGAGTTATTTTCTTCATATATTGGTTAGTATGTATTGTTTCCGTTTTTATTGATTGATTGATTAGCGATTCCGGGCTCGCCCTCTGCTAAGGTCATTAGTTCCGTTCGTGTAGAACGTGCTTTTATCGCGGGAGGTGGCGACGCTCTTCCCCGCTGGTTGGCGAGATCGTTTGCTGACCTTGCCTGTCCGCTCACGGGGTTTCCCCAAACGGGCACCTCCTACCAGCCGAGTGCCGCCCCAGCTGGGCCACGCTCTAGGCTCTTGACTGGCCTCCCGACGTAAGTGGTAGTGTGGTGCGTGTAAGTGTAAGAGTGTAAGTAAGGGGTGAGGATAGGACTCGGAAGAGAAAGGAAAGATTGCGCCCGATCCGTGACCCGTTGGTTAGGGATCTGCTCCGTCTTTCGCCCGGCCGCTAGAATTCTTCGCCAGGTAACGGTTGGACTCGGCCCAGCTATCAAGCTAGTGTGGAAAACTACGCCACGGTTGGGATCGCCCCCTAAGATCTCCTGCCTAGAAGGCACTGTAGTGACATCATGCCCTGAACCACCTAAGCCGGTTATCCGGTTTTTCCTTTGTAGTTCCTAATGAACTGTATTTATTATAATACAGGTTAATGTAGAATAACAATGCCAAACAAATCTACATTTATGTTATATAATCTAACTTGGGTTTTACCTTACTGAGCAATTTTGTATAATTATTTTCAATTACTTAAAATCCTTTCACCGGAAGTACGTTAGTTTACCTCACTTAGTCATAATCGTCATCATCATCCCTCCTCCCAACATTGGCATTGGCATTTATGCTGTGTGTTGGTGTGGGGTGTTTGTACATATGTTCTTAACATCTCGTGGGATGACCTACTTTCAAGAATATATAGCTAAGATTCTTTATTTTTCTCTGTTCTGTCGTAGCAAAGTACGGTAATTATATTTATTATTTTCTTCCGTTTTTATTTTACCTTAAATACTTTTGGTTATTTAACACATTTTTATTGTTCCTTTATTTGATTTTTTCCTTGTTTTTCTCTTCTGATATAGCCTAACGATGGAAATATATTTTACGAAACGCTGGCAAATGACCATAGAGTAATTTTTTACACTGTCAAATCCCCATAAACCTTACTTCATTGTAAAGTGAAAAACGTCTGTGACCACCGATAGTGGAACTAAACTTATCGTTTAGTTTCTAAACATTTTCAGTTCTCCCACAATTGATATTTGTTTATAAATTTAAAAAACGTGTTTATGCGCGCGTTCCTGTCCTGAGTACGTCTCTTCTCGCTGTGCTTTGTGGCGTTTGGGCAGCCAGCCGGCCGGCCGGCCGCCGCCGCCGCTGCGGAGGGTGCAGGAGCCCTCGACGTGACTCGGCTGTTTTGACGCGGCGCCCGCGACATCGCCCTCCTCTCCACCTACCCCTCCCGTACGAGTCGCCCCCAGTGAGGCCCCTAGAGATCATCCGTTTTCGCGATTGAGGGGCTAATGAAATGGAACGCTCGCCGAGAGCCTCTTAGGGTGCAGTCAAAGTGGATCTGTGTTAGACGGAAGAAAAGTTCAGCCGGGAATAGCCGACTGATTCGGCCGAATGGGAGTAGTCACACTGTATTTGACTGCAGCACATACAGCCATACACATATTTGCCCAAATCATTCCATATGTGCGATATATAATGGAATAGAACAAAATAAAATTGCTCTCTAAGAGCTATTTTTGATATGAAATAATAATTATCTTATGCGCTCTCATAAATGTGTTATGAGAGATCCGATTTATAACAGAAACTTCATATTTCCTTTGTATTACTACTACTAAGTTTATATTTGGCAAAAACTATCAGCTAACCATTTAATACAATGCTTCTTAAATTTCCTGCAATAATTGGAGAATTGAATCGGCCTTCCACAGAACTTCGTCACACGCCGAATACTTCAAGTTCATTTGATACCATTCTGCCGACTTGGAAGTTCGGTTCTGTTCGCCAGAACACACCGACGCGGTTTCACCAGACCGGCGCTCTACTGAGTGCTAGAAATATTCGTTCGCAAACGGGAAATTAAAAAACATTGAAATTCAAAATAAAATGTAAACAAATAGATTCGTCAGATCTCGGATTTGCTTTGACCGTACCTTGTGGTTTCTCGGGAATAATTTTGTTGTGTCCTCAGTATAATATGACAATTCAATGCATTTGAAAGAAAATTATTCAGGTAGAAAAAGAAAGGTAATTTTTTCTGAACTGCTTGTCTTTGTAAATGCAGCTATTTTTATATACATAAATATTTGTTCTCTTTCTTAGTTGGCTTCATTTACAAAACATTATACGAACTTTTCACATTATTCGTTTTTATTTAATTTTTCAAAAAACAACGTTATGGCAATGTTCATATATTGTCATCATCAGGCTGTGAAAATTTGCTGTTTCAATTGTGTTGTTACGTCATTATTTTCTCAGCCTGATAATGACAATATACTTGCATTGTCGAAACGTTTTTTGCAAAATTAAATAAAAAGAAATAACGTGAAAATTTCGTATAATGTTTTGTAAATTACGCCAACTAAGAAAGGGGTTATATATTTATGTATAAAAAGGTTCATTTAAAAGGTTGGTGAATAAGAAAAAGTTTAAATGCAATTATTAATGTAAATTGTAGAAGTAATCATCTACGAACAAGCTTAGTCCGTATTTTGTAGTTTTTTTTTCAGTTTTCTTTCTCTTGGATATTTAAAGAAACTGTCCATGCACCATATTTGTGCACTTAATTGACGTTCTTTGTTGAAACTATTGTATTTTCAAAATCTTAGAAGTGAAATAAAATATACTAGTTACCATTTCTGTAACAACCTCCTCTTGTGCCGACGGCGACAAATAGGTGGAACCCCACCTTCACCTCCCCTTTGGGCCACGTCGTCCTGTGTGCAATTGCATAGGAGCACCGTTACCTTTTTCAGTTACCAACTCTGTCAGAAAATTTTTATTTCAGAAACATTCCTTCTCGTATTTATTATTACGAGTAGATGCATCAGTTCTCGTATCATTATCCCCCGAGGCACCAAAAATTATTTATTGTTGGGAAGCTTTTAACTCTATATCCTTGTTTCAACAGATTACTTTCTCTTTTATTGAAATGAAATGAATGAAGAAGGGTATGGAATTATCATTTGTTTAACTACAAGCTAATCGTTGCATACGACAGACATATAGTACGATGCGCACTGTAAATTTTGTGCAATTGTTAGGCACAATATTTTTGATAAGGTCAGCTTGAGCTATATTACAACGAACTATCCGATTTAACTACTGAATTGTTGCATTTTCAAACAAAAAAAAATCACGTAATTTTGCATTCAGGTTGCAACGAAAAATTTCTCACCAAACAAACTTCCATTGTCGTCGCGTGCAGCTTAATGGCCCTTTCAGAAGTACCCTGTCCTCGACACCGCACTGAATGCGCTGCAGAACCTCGAATCGATGACGGGGTAACGAGGATCCTACGAGGTCTGACTCGCCCAAACGTGTCAAGGGCACTCACGCGTTGCAAATGCACTCGTTCGTGCAAAGTGTATACCCAGTGCGCAGTAGCGTGCCTGGCTGGTTTGCGTCACCGGCAGCGTCGCCAGAGGGCGCCCCAGGGGCTTTCCAAGTCTTGCGGCGGCGGCGGCGGCGACTGAGTTGCCGAGGGAGCGGCGCCTGTAGCAACCGGGAGAACGCGAGGACGCCCAACGATTTGCTCATACGGCCCGAACGCCGCGCCGCCCCGCGCCGCTCCGGTTAGGCTGTGTGTCATCCTCACGACGGACAACCCATCATTAGCGCCAATTGCAAAAATTACTTCGCCTCGAAACAAAAACGCTGCCTGGAAAAAAGAAAAGGATTAGCGCGGTTCGCCGTGTGACATACGTTCCTTCACGCACTGCGCTGCCGGTGGCGCCCTCCCGAGCTCCTCCTCGGCCCCTGGGCTCCGTCCTTTTTATCAGCGCTCTCCCAGCCACTTACGGGCAATCATCCCGCGGCGTAAAAAGCCCCGCAGGTAGGCGCGCGGACGCGTAGACGCTGAGAACCGCAGCGAGGCGGCGCTGCTGTCGCTGCTGCGAGAGACTCCCGGAACGATGGAAATTGTGCCGTGATCCGAGTCATTGACTGGCGGCTCGCTCGTTAAGCAATTAGGTGCGTACAATCTGCGTCGCGCGGCGGCGCCGCTGCGCAAGGTGTTGCGCGCCTCCCTGAGCCAAGGCAGCAGGGGAGGTGGGGACGGGGAAGGCGAAAGAAAGGCGGGGACGGGCCTAGAGGGGATCGGCTGACACGGCAGGGAAGAGAACGGATAGGAAGTGCTCGGCTGGGAGGACGACGGCTGATGGAGCAGGGGATGATGGAAGGGGATGGCTGGGGAGAAGATAGGTGAATAGACGACGGCAGAGAACAGGACGGCCGGGAACAGGGTGGCTAGAACAGGATACTTGGTTCAAGCGGTGGGGACGTCGTTGCGAGGACGGCGGAGTCGGGGATCGCGGCTAGAGCGACGGGGTCCAGGACGGCGGGGGCCAAGATCCGTGACCAGCGAGGGCGTGGCGGGGATGGTGGGGCATGGGGAGGGGAGGGAGGGGAGGGCGGCGACCGGGGCCGAACGCAGGAAATTGGCGGCCGGTAAGCTGCGACTCGCGTGCGGAGGCGGCGGAGCGGGAGGGCCCCAGGGCTGCATTCCGCCGTGTCATTGTTCTGGCTCTCGTGCACGCCCCGGCTGACCGCTGCTTGCGTTCGCCCCCGGCCCGCCGCGCCGCGCCGCGCCTCGGCGCCTTCGTGTTTGGATCTAGGCTCTCGTAGACGGATGTTTGTAAAAAGAACGCGTCGACTTGCGACACCTGTCTCGTCTTAGATGAATGAGTATTCTGACACATGATCGTTGGAAGGCAAAAATGTCAGAATGAGAAATCTGTGAACTTTACAGAGCAAAATTAACACTTAATCAACGCTTGTCGACACTATTCAACAAATTTATTAAAATACTTTCCGAAGTTCCTTTTCTAAATGATCACAATAAATTGATCCTTTATTCACGTGGTACAATATATCAATTCAATGAAAATAAAAGCCGCCTTCTTTTGAATATTTCTCAATTTTCTATCAATCGATTGAATTTGATAAAGAAATAAAAACATCATTAATGATGCGTCATAAAATAGTTGGCTGTAGAAAATCGAACTAACAAATCTAACGAGAGGAAAATACATTCTGCATTTGATTAATTTTGTTTATCCAAATTGCTTTTACCATTCTTGTCCAGAGCTAAAATTGAAAAGTATGCTTTCATAACGTTTCATAACGTTGACGAAAACAAAATGGATACATACGTAAATTCAGATCCAGGTTCAAGGCATTGTTATTTTGTGCAGTCATGTACCTTTTTATCGAGTACTACCATTTTTATTTCTATAAACTCATCAGTGATTTCTTAGACTTTAGACATGTAAAAGAATTGCATTACATATCTAGTTGACATGGTGCAACACTAGAGTGAAATGAACACATGTATCCTGCAGTGTTGTAACCACATAGTTTTAGATCGCCAACCCTGGCAATATGTCTTTCAAACTTTTGCTCTTCACTTGTCAGCAAAACATTTCGTTATTAGCTCTATTTACGCTGTGCACAGAACAGTGTATTATCTTTTCTAAGACGGCCCTCGCAATAAGCCAGATGAATGCAGAAGGAGCCGTAGAAAAGGCCGCCCTCGGCTTCCCCGGCCGTTCACTGCATTGGAGAGAGGTATTTGAAGCACGCACACGAATCGAAAGACGAGATAGTATACAATGAATTATTGCCCCATTCACGCACCAAGTAGCATCAAAAAGAAGGTTTGTGAACTTCAACAACGCTTCCTGCCTTTCAAACGAAGCCCCGCCTTAAATGTGCAGCTTTTCAGGAAGGCAACGAAACGATACCGAAACGATAATTACGGCTCGACATGAAATAACGTTTAAAATAACTCTCCTCGAAGGCGATTCGCAGCTTTCGCCGAGTCCACTCGCCCTCCCGCTCGCTCGCCTCTGCGTGAATCGTGTCGTTTTTTCGCAGCGTGCGTGTCGTCGCCGGAGATTCCCGGGCGGTGTGCTACTGGCGCGGCGGTGCGCTCCTCGCCCCAGGCGCTTCCCTGCACGCACGCTGGACGCTCCCCCGCCGCCGCTTCGCAGCTCCGCGCGCTCGGCCGCGCGCCGCCTCTTGACCTTCCTCTCGTTGGCGACCAGCTACTCACCTGTCTTCTAAAGAGAATTCTATCGTCTGGCTTCTTTGATCGGTATTTTTTCGTGAATCCCGGAATAGAACCCCAAGAAACAGACTATGAACCGCGCGTGATCTTTCCTCGATGATCTCTTCCTTACACTTTCACTTACATCCACTACACTATCAAACATGTCGGAAGACCAGTTGAGAGTTTGCAATTAGAGCTTCTTCCAGCTGCGGCAATGCGTCTGGAGGGGATGTCTGAGATGGAAAAACCCTCACAAGTCGACATATGGGACGGCACAGGAGCTCATATTCAATAGCGAGAAGAATACCGCCATCCGCCGGAATAAAACATGAAGTAGACTTTCGGGGCGAGTTTCGTAAGTAGATAACGCGCCCAGAATCAGCAAATATTCACTCGTGCAACCATTGATGCACTGCTACTGCCCGTTACATCTTCACAGGGTGCGAATTTGAAATTTGCTTCAGGAGGAGGAAAACTCCAGGGCGAATCGACGAATGAAATGAAGACCATATTTGCTGTCGTAGTACAGTATGAATGAATCAGAAGAAAGCGATTGGGGAAATTCTCTTGACCAATTTTCTTGATCGGATTTGAATGTTTTTTGATAATTGAGGCACCTGAAATGGAAAACGTCTGTCCCTGGTGGGAACAAATTACTTTTTTCTAGAAGGGGTTATCAAACTCTCTCAGGGAAAGGGGGAACGGTCCCCACTATCCTCCTGACAATTTGCACGCGGCATCTCCGATGTAATTTCATAATTGAAGGAGTCGGGGTAACAAAGTGATAACCCTCAATGCTGAAATTTTGTAAGCTAAACGATTGAGCAAGTTTGAAATATAGATATTTCTCAGTTATGTTCACTCTCCCTACTCTTCTTTTATACTCATTAGAAAATAAGAAGCGCCTTAATAAAACTAATTTTCTGCTTTCCAGAACAAGTCTTAAGCTCATGTCAGAAGATAAATCTAGAATATTTTGCCTATCTCCTTCTCTGTCATATATTCTCTTGTAGGTCCAACGTTCTCACTATATAACCTTTATTTTCAGCACTCTCTCCTTCTCTTTCTGAAATGATTGTAACATTTTCCCGCCCCGCCGTGGCGTGTCTACCACCAGCCCAATGGAGCAACATGATTATCAACCGCGCCACGGTTACAGCCTTCGCCGCAGTCAGCGCCGCCTCCCGCCTGGGAGTTGACAGCGCCGCGGGGCGCCCCGCACGCAGAAGTTGCGAGCGGCGTCGCCTCGGGGACGAAAAAACACAGCCGCCTCGGGCGCCGCCACTGACGGCGCTACCGTCGTCGCTACCACCTCCGCCATCGTGGCTGCACCCGCCCCCGCCACAGCCCGCCACTGCCCCCACATGCCTCCGCCGACGTCGCCACTCTCATCGCCATGTCTGTCTTCGCCATTGCCACCACCGCCACTGTCGCCACCGTGGCTACCGCTACCGCTGCCATCGCCACCGCTACCACCACCATCGTGGCTGCACCCGCCCCCTCCGCCACTGCCGTTGCCACCGCCGCCACAGCCCGCCACTGCCACCGCCTGCCTCCGCCGACGTCGCCACTCTCATCTCCTTCACCACTATCATCGCCATGTCTGTCTTCGCCATTGCCACCACCGCCACTGTCGCCACCGTGGCTACCACTGCCATCGCCACCGCTACCACCATAATCGTGGCTGCACCCGCCCCCTCCGCCACTGCCGTTGCCACCGCCGCCACAGCCCGCCACTGCCACCGCCTGCCTCCGCCGACGTCGCCACTCTCATCTCCTTCACCACTATCATCGCCATGTCTGTCTTCGCCATTGCCATCACCGCCACTGTTGCCACCGTAGCTACCGCTGCCATTGCCACCCCCACCACCTTCGCGAGGACTCCTGTCGCTCGTTGCCAGCCTCCATCGCCAGCGCCCGCGGCGAGTGGCGGCGCCGCGCCGCCGGTGCTGCCCCCAGCGCCGACGCACGAAGGCCTCCGGGGGAGCGACGACCGGGCGCGATCCCGGAGGCCCCGCCGACGCAGGCGGCGCCCGGAGACGGATTCGGTTCGCTGACCGGGCGAGACATCGATTCTTCGTTGTTTCGGAGGGGCGTGGCTCAGCTAGCGTTGCGTGTGCTGTCTGAGATTCCGCGAAGAACTAGCGCTTTACGTGTCTCATTACTTTAACATTCGTATTGTCTCACAACCTCGATGTATCAATTAGATTTTACAGAAATACAATTGTGCAATTAGACATTTTAATTATGGATTTTGTAACGAATTTCTTCGCTTTTCCGCCAAGCAATAACCGTTTTAACTTGTACATTAGATCATCAAAAATATCTATCAAGAACGTCATCTAACCCTAATGAAAGCGAATTATTGTGAAGAATCAGACTCAATATTGGTTTGTCATCACATTCAATAATTATTGTTTAGCAAGGAACTACCTCTATGATAAACATTAAGAATGTTTTTCTTGACCTAGTATCTTCAAGACGTTGGGTTTCATTTTATAAATTAGTTACGCGAAAATTTGAGGAGTGGCCCTAAACAATGCAGTCATCAAATGAATTGAATTTTGATACTGACGTGCAAATTGGAATATTTCTTCCCGCATTTAAATTGCGAGAATGTACTTCAAATAAATTTCAAAAGAATATGGTGGTAAGAACCTTCATGATGGTAAGGTACTTCAGAAAAACGAGCATACAAGAATTTTCTCAATAAATACAGATTATTCAATTATTATTTACTTGTCCTGACATCACTGCTTATGTTCACATAAAGCGAGACAAACTCTACTGCTTTTGAATACATTGAAGGCGAAAAATTTCAAGAAAGTTTATTGTAAGAAAACCTCTCTTTGTTCTGTTGGGTAGTAAATTCAGAACTTCCGTAAGTACATCCTGTAATACGAAACGGAATGAATCAATGTAGCAAACCTACAGGATATTCTTTCAGTAACATTTCCTTGTTAAGTGGCCGTCAAGGTATAAAAGTTTCACTATTATCAAACTTTTCTGTTTTTCAAATTATATTCATTTATTGCCGACAACGCGTACTTAGCTTGTAACGTCACTGTTGAGATTTCTCTCAAAATTAGGAGCGTAAATAAAGAAATCATTTGAAATAAGATGGAAGCACTTAGCAAATTTTACCACTTTATATGAAAACTGAAATTCATGATTTCGATTTTTTAATTATTATTTATTTTATTACTATTATTATTTTCAATATTGTTTTTTCAAAATTCGAATTAATAATTGAGATATTTCACTCTACACAAAAAATTGTATTTATTTATTTGTGTTGTCAAAATGAGCTTGGCTTATCAACACTATTTTACTGGCGGGTATACTTTCACAAATATATTTAGAAAGATACTTCCTAGAGAAGTAGAACACCAAACACCCGAAGTTGCTACACCGCTTGATCTTTTGACGCTCTTCAAACAATACGTACGAAACGAGCCGTGTCGTACATGCTCGCCCCTTGCAGCCCGTGTCGGGGCTCGCTCCGGAAGAACTGGCTCTGCCGACAGACGCCCCGGGGCCAGGGCGGAGCGTGGGGCGGTGGAACGGAGCGAGGCGGGGCAGGGCCGGGGCACCTGCCGTGTCGCTGGCGGCTTTTGTGGGGGCGCGCGCGAGCCGAGTCCCCGGTTCGAGCCCCATTGAGCCGGCCCGTGCGCTAATTACCCCCGCGGGGCGGCGGGCGTGCGCCCCACGGCGGACAGCGCGCCGGGGCGGCGGGGCGGCCGGGCGGCCGGAGCGCCCGCCGAGGCGCCATTGTGCGCCCGTTTTCTACCGTTCGACTTGCCGCCGATGTTAATGACATTGTCGGCGCGACGCCCATTGTCCGCGCGATCAATGCCCGCCCCTGCCGGCCTGCCTCCGCCGCGTTTGTCTTCGCCGACCCGTCGTTTAGCGGCGCGGCGCGGCTTCCGAGCGCCAGCGGCGGTGCGCTGGATGCGGAGGAACAGTGGCGGTTTGCCTCGGTTGGGAGGCGGAGCAAAGGCCCGGCTGGGAAGAGGCATCGAGTGTCTGACGAGGGGACAGAGGTCGAGGATGATGAAGCGAGTAGGAAAGGAGCAAAAGAGCTTCAGCAAAGAACGTCCAATGGCGTGCTTTACGATTGTTTTGTCGTGAGTAACGGTGATGCCGAACTTTGGGACACATCCGTATTTTATAGCGTTTTTATGGAGACACACGAAATGAA
This sequence comes from Teleogryllus occipitalis, assembly GCA_011170035.1. NCBI lineage: Eukaryota > Metazoa > Arthropoda > Insecta > Orthoptera > Gryllidae > Teleogryllus > Teleogryllus occipitalis. The sequence goes on along the minus strand of BLKR01003207.1, from coordinate 108,206 downwards.
TTGAAGGTATTACTGTACGAAAGTGTAAAATTTACCTGTTACCTGCTATAATTCAACTTTTTACGTTCTGGTATACGTATTATATTCGGCGAAAGTACTTATATATGGATATATACGGAGAAAGTTATGTAATGCTGAGGAAAATCGATTTCGAGATTTCAACGGTAAAACACATTTTCAGTCCCCCGGATACCGAAAAAGTGTTTTCGTTTCGAAACGTCCTATCGTCCGTTTGTCTTTCCGTCCATCCTTCAGTCTGTGAACAACACTAGCGCCTGAATTGCTCATACAATTTTTTCTAAAATGTATATTCCCCGATCGATCTAGCTCCACTCAAAACTCTGAAAACCATTCTTTAAAGTTGGGGGGTACATTACATGAAGCCCTCCTCTTACATAAAATGGTTGAAAATTTTGTAGTTTTGTATTGCGCAATGTTGCGTGAAATGTGCAATATTAAAAAAATCAGAAGCAAGAATTTCTCAAAAACGACTCCAAATTTTTTCTTCAAACCTTCGGTATGGATAATTTTAAATGTACTGCCTAAGATTACATAAAAGAACTTTAAATACATTCTTTGGTTTTTTCAAAAATTACAAAAAAGTTTTTTTACTTATGTCTCACGTCGTTAAATTTACTTTAACGGCGATTTGCGCACGTTATTGTATTTATGAGAATATGTGCTTCAAATGTGTTATACATTTTCTCGAAACCTTTTCTGTGAAAATGAGCTTCAGCATTTTCAGAAACGCTCAAACGCCATTTTTTTCGAACACCTCCAAATGTTTTTCTGTGAACATCTTGTACGGATGTTTTAAATACACTGCTTAAAATGACACAAAAATCATTTTGCTTTATTCTTTTGATTTTTTTCAAATATTACGCAAATGTAATTTGTTTTAAATATCTCTAACGCTCCGCCGTTAATATGCACTTATCCTGCGATTTGTATACATTGTTAAATTTGTAAGTGTAAGTGATTCTAATGACTGCTTTAAACGATGAAGTTTCTCGAAAACTCAAAATTCTTCTGTCTAAGAGAGCTTCAAATTTCGCAATTACAGTTACCCTTAAATTTTTTTTCATTGGCTCCAAATTTTTCAACGAAAATTTCTGTATAGGACGAGGTTTAACTCTTCTTTTATATTCTTAAAGCAATATTTTGGTTCTACCATTAGGAGACCGAAAAATTGAAAAACTTTTCTTAATAATGTACTTTGAGTGCGATAGTTGGTAGCTTTCAAGAGGATGAGATAATATCGCAAAACTAACCCAGGCCGCAGAAATTAGAAACCTACTACGAGAAAGTGTGTGCCACTAGCTTTATCATAAAGCGACAGTTTGTTACCAATATTTTGACTTTCAAAACATTCCTTTACAGATAGCTTAGAGCAATTGGCATCCAGCAGATGAATTGACTTCAAACCCTGGAAACAAATCTTTGTATTTGCAACATCGTCATTAACCAGTGCCTTCAAATATGACATTGTTCTTGGATCAAAAGAAAAAATCACCATACAAGTGTTAAAATAATAATACCATTTTCAGAATAAAAAAATATTGTGAGTGAAAACCATTGTTATCTCAACATTTACATTAATTTCTAAGATCCGTTTCATATTTTATACATTCTTGTAATAAAATAATTTGAAATAAATGAAAGTATATGGGGTAAAGTTAACAGTTTATTCTAACTACTCAAGAAATCACAGCCCATTTTAATGTTTTAAGAACATATTATAAGAGCTTAAAATTATTTTAGAGTCTAAATATTCAAAATGTGGTCTTGTTAGTGTTTCTACCTGCCTCGAGGCCTGTGGAAGTGTGAGGATGTGACGATGCTATCGAGAGCCACTGCGTCACCGTCGCGGAATTTGTATTCTCTGTCGGCACGCATGGCGCTTATCGGACTCAGTGTCTCGGCAAATAGAACTTCTCTCCCAGTGGCGAGGTTGTAAGGTGCTTAAAATTAAATGTTTACAGGTATCAAAATAGTAGCTAGCAAATAAAAAGACGTTGACCGTTTGAAAACGATTGTTGAGCGGTTCAAGGATTATTCAGTAGATGAAAACCCATTAATAATGATCTGAAGGTTTTTGACAAAGAGGAAGCAAACTTGACATTTCCAACGAAGGAAAAATTCAGAATGTTTGTGTTATTTGCAATTTATGAGTCTTGTCTTCCGCATTTTGTAATAATGAATGATATTAAGAAGTTTTGCATGGAAAACATCAAGGTGTACGAAATGATCCATTATAGCAACACAGTTTTCGACACAGAAGTTTCGTTGATTCACTCCAAGACAATTAAATTGGACGAATGATCACAAAATTAATATCTAAATATGTATCCTCATTCGATCACTCGCAGCTCCTGTATACAATGTAAATTGCTGCTATTAACATGTATAAATCTCGAAGCGTCTCTCAGATCTCGCCCGACAACTGCGCTTCCGGCCAGCTCCCCGGAAGTGTAGCAGGCGACTGCGGCGCCCGCGTTGCCTGCCACTGCGACATCGCATGTCGGCCGAATCTTCATGCGCTCGGTGCGGCGAGTCGGCGACGCCTCGGGATCGGACGGCAGGGAGCCAACCGGCGCGGCGAGGAACAACGGGACTGATGGTACACTGAGAAACGATAGGGAAGACACGGGGTAATTGAAATTGTGATGCGCCGACGGAATGTTGAAATGTGAAAGGAGAAGTAGCAAGTGCTGTAGAGATGAATGCGGTGAAGAAACAAAACAAAAACAACAAAAAAACAAAAACTGAGTTGGCACTAGGTTGCACAATATTGGGTTGGGTTGTTTGTGCTGTGACGAACAATCACCAAGGCACTAGAGAAAAGTTTGCAAACGAGAATAACGATGAGAAAAAATAGCTCATTAAGAGGACCTAAAATATACTCACACTTAAAATATGATGAAATAAAGGTAATCAGAAGATGGGGTTGGCGACGGCAGAGGTGTGTCGTCGTGATCGAACGAACAGCGGAGGGCAAAACGGGAAGGCGACTGAAGAGCGGGCGGGAACGATGGGAAACAAATGGTCAATTTCAGCCCTGTCGTCAAGACAAAGTGGACAGTGAGAATAGAGCGTTGGCGTGGTTGGAGCGTGGCGTGGCGTGGCGTGGTGGGGCGGGGCGGGGCGGGGCGTGGCGGGGGGGGGGGGGGGGGGGGGGGGGGGGGGGGGGCGGTGGCATTCGCGACGCGCCGTCGAATCCGTGCCTCCACGCGCCCCGTGCATCCTCCCTGGACGGGTTGGGCCGGTGCCAGTGTCCAGTCAAAACACACCCTCTTATTTATCGTTGGTTAATAACAAGACGACGGCGGCCATTCAAAGGAAAAAAAGTCCCTAATTTTATGACACCGCGCCGAAGCCGCCGCCGCCGCCGCTGCTACAGCGCCGCTCGGCGTCCGCTGGCCGCGACCTTCCGGGGACGCGTCGTCGATGGCAGATGCCGATGCCAATGGGAGTGGTTTTGGTAACGAGGCTGTCATGTCTGTGTGTTCTGAATTTATGCTGTGTGCGGTGTCTAGCAGCTTTCTTTTGCTCCGAGTGGTCTTCGTGGAACACAAATCTTTGTTTCATCATAATTCACCAAGCGGTTCAATGATGAATATCTGCAGTGTCTCTCTCATGCAAAGACATAATTCTAGAATGTAGAAATAATACCAGAAACCAGTGCAATAAATTCACAAGCAAAAGGTTCCAATACATTTTTTGAATTTTACATAATATTGAATACTATTAGAGGTTAATAATTAGTGAGTACTTTTGTAAATATACTTTTTAAATTTAAAAAAAGAAAAAAAAACTATTACAGGGAATGTTTGTCCATGTCATTTACTCGGAGAGCAATGAATATCAATCGAAAAGCAGCCATTTAAATACACGCTGTTCTTCTTAGATATAATATTGAATGAAGTATAATCCCCTGAGATATTTTATTACACTAACGTATTAAAACTACAAAAATATGTTCGTAAGGTATAAGAATGCGCGGTTTACATTTTTTATCATTTTGCTATTTTTTCATCGAGGACGTTGGGTGTCTGCATTCAAACACTTATTCAGCATTTTATACATCTTACATTATTTACTTTGTCTCCACAAAGAAATATTTCTTTTCTAATCAAATATTTCTTACTGAGTCAAAAACCTGAATTGAAATCTGAGAATTTTAATAAATCGGGGCGTCCATTTTTCAATACGACAAGCTCGGTTCTCCGCATCCATATTGATGTTTTCTCACCTGCATCGAGTTCCTCCCGGCCGGCGGCGCCAGGCACTTCTCGCAGCGCACGATCCGGAGGGGAGTGTCGGGGCGAGCGCGCGGGGCGGCGCCGGGGGCGGCGGCGACGCGGGCAAGGCGCGCGCTTAAAAATACCCGCGTCCGTCGGCGCGCGCGATGCCGCCGCGGGGGTCGCGCCGCCTGCTGGACAGTGTAGCACTCCGGCTATGACGCGGGCCCGAAATACACGCGCTCGCCTGCTCGCCCGCGCGCGCTCACGCGGCCGAAGACCGCGCCGCTGCCTCCACACAAAAAAGGAGGACGTCTCGGGAGAAGGTGCCGTCGATAAACCGCCTAGGGGCGGGCGGGGGGGGAGGGGGGCGAGACGGAGCTCGAGAGGTGCTGCTCCGCCTGACGCGAGAGGGTCTGGACGGGCTGCGAAGCCGGAGAGCTTCTGGCATTCCTGTGTCTAGAGCAGGACGGCTTCGAGGTGCTCTGGTCGATCCGGAACCAGAATGCTGATCGGTGAGGATGAAGTGAAGGTGGAAGTGTGGACGGGAGGCAGATGCGACGGGAGTTTGTTCGTTGCAACAATAGAAAGGAAATTGCTTGGGAATGGATGCAGCTATTTTGTGTGCAGTTGCAGGAGATGTGATGCACTCTGCTTTTAAAATGAATATCAGACCCTTTAGTTTGTAGCCCATTTTTTTTATTTTGTTTTAAATTTTATGTAAGAATACACACTGACTATATTTTTTTTAATGCTAGGTTCGTTAATCTTATGTCCGCAATGTGTTACTTAAAATGCACGTAAGTCATTTGTGAAATGAAGTGTCCAAGTTACAAACACAAAGGTTCAATAAACAATTTATTGCCAAAAACCAAGTACAAAGCTATAGTGCCGGATATCCTGAAGAATTGGTACAGAGACGAAGCCGTGTTGTCGTAAGTCCAGAAGATGTACCAAGGTATGCCGAGTCCACCAAGTAACCAGAAAGAAGAGTCCGTTGTCGTAGCGCTGTTGTCGTAGTCTATCGCACTTCACCGTAACCACCACTTAAACACTGTCTCGACGCACTTTCACCGCTGCTCGCTCGCTCACTCACTGACTGCCTCAGCTCCGCGTCGAGGCTTTATAGCCCCCCCGGGCCGTAGGCCCGCCGACTGGCTGTGTGAAAGGGGCGGGGTCGAATCTTGCCCCGCTCGCTCAGGCGTGGCGGCCGCACACAGCCGAGCACCGCTGGCCCGCGCTCGTTGCTGGCCGCTGCCGCCAGGGGCGGTAACGCCCCCCTGACGTGCTCCTGTGGCGGCACATTCAATCATGTGCGGCCGGTCACGACACCCTCCGCGCCCAATTGCGTCGTATACGGCGCAAAACGCACCCTCCTGGTGCTCCTCCGGGGGCGCAACTGCGCCCTGGGTGTCTCCACTGCGCCTTCTCCTCCTGGCTCGCTGACCTCCTCTGGTGGGGGTTCTGCTGTGTCCTGGCCGCTGGTCCCTGCGGCGGCTGTCTCCTGCGGGATGTAAATGGTTTCCCTCATCACTTTTTTATAGAACTCCTGTTGTGATACCTTGGGGAGTGAATCCACCCTGCTGGGGTTCACCCGGGGTCTCAACTGCCCCTGGTGGCGTGTCACTACCCTACCCTCTGTGCGGACTAGGTATGTCCTGTTCCCTTTTGCTGCCGTTACTATGCCCGGAAGCCAAGCTGGGCATTTTTTAAAAGAGGTACAATATACCAAATCACCCACCTGGAATCTTGGTTGCGTTCCTACCGACCTGTAAGGATCCACCGGGCTTAGCAGTGACAACAACGTTCTCGGTTGTCTCCCGTGAAGTACCTCGGCAGGGCTCCTGCCGTCCGCGCCTGGCAAGGTGCGGAAGGTGACCAAGACCCGCAGCAGCGCTCTGGACCTGTGCGTACCTGCTGCGCGCGCTTTCGACATGGCTGTCTTGAACGTTCTCACGAACCTCTCCGCTTCCCCGTTCGATTGCGGGTGAAACGGCGGTGCACAGACATGCTGGATCCCATTGCTTGCGCAGAAATTCGCAAACTCTTGGGATGTGAATTGGGTTCCGTTGTCTGACACCAACGTGACCGGTAGCCCCTCGGTCACAAAAATTCTTTCTAGCGCATTGATGGTCTGAGTCGACGTGGTGTTAGCCATTTCCACTACGTATGGGTAATTAGACTTGGCGTCTACTACGACCAACCACATCTTGTCCCAAAATGGGCCCGCGAAGTCTATGTGTACCCGTTCCCACGGCTCACTAGGCTCAGGCCAGGGAACCAAATCCTTCCTAGGTGCGCTCTGATTTAACTGGCAGGCCTCACATCTCTTGAGCAACTGTACGATGTCCGAGTTCATCCCCTCCCAGAAGCAGTGACGACGCGCCAGCTGCTTCGTGCGGACCACCCCCCAGTGTCCCTCATGGAGGAGGTCCAATACGGTCTTCCTTAGTACCTTCGGGATGACGACTCTCGTAAATTCCTCTCCGGCTAAGAGCAACACTCCTGCCTTGCAAGTCAACCTGTCTTTCTTGTTATACCAGGATGCATTGCTCCTCAAGCACCTAAGTGGCCAGCCTTCCCTAACATAATTCCTCACTGCCCGCAGCTCTGGATCTTTATCCGTCTCCTGCGCGATTCTTCTGGCTCCCAATGGGAACTCCGACAATACCAGGCATTCTTCCGTATCAATCTGGAGGCACTCTTCCTCCAGCTTGTCGAACTCCAGGTCCGGACCTCCTGGCAACCTGGATAAAGCGTCCGCATTGGCGTGCTGCGTTGTGCTCCTGAAGTGGATCTGGTAATTGTAGTCTGACAAGAATAGCGCCCACCTTTGCAGTTTCTTCGCTGTGCTCTCCGGGATCCGTTTTCCAGGGTGAAATAGTTGCACTAGCGGCTTGTGGTCAGTAATTATATGGAATTTACTGCCATATAAATAATCGTTGAACTTTCTCACCGCGAAGATTATTCCTAATGAACTTGTTATAATAGTTCACTTTTCCCAATAATGCTTGCAGCTGCTTCACGTCTGCTGGCGGTGGCAGTCGTAGGATGGCTTCTACGTGCTGGCTAGTGGGTGAAATGCCGGTGCTATCCAGCACGTGCCCCAAGAACACTATCTGGTCCTTAAAGAATTCACACTTGACCTTGTTCACCCTCAAACCATTGTCTTGGAGCGCCTTAAATAAACTCTTCAAGTTTTCCTCGTGTTCCTTTTCCGTGCTCCCCGTGACTATGATATCGTCCAGGTAGTTACAACAGCCCTTCAGCTCTGCTGTCAACTGTTCTAGACAGCGCTGGAACAGTGCGGCTGCGGAATTCACGCCGAATGGCAGCCTGTTATATCTGAAGAGTCCTAACGGGGTGTTAATCACCAAAACTTCCTTGGCTTCCTGGTCGAGTGGCAGCTGTAGGTATGCGTCCCGTAAGTCAATTTTTGAGAATTGTCGTCCACCAGACAATTTATAGAACAGATCTTCCGGCTTCGGGATTGGATATTGCTCTACTTCTACCTGTTGGTTCACAGTACTCTTGAAATCACCGCACAATCTAATCGAACCATTGGCTTTCTTTACCACGACCAACGGCGTGGCCCACTGGCTTGTTGATACTGGAGTGATAACACCGTCCGCCTGCAGCCGTCTCAGCTCTTCGGCTACTTTTTCCCTGAGGGCCCACGGGACTGGTCTTGCTTTGAAAAAGCGTGGCTTGTGCCCCTCCTTCAACTGGATGCTTGCTCGGAAGTGTTTACATTCCCCGAGCCCGGGAGAGAACACTTCTGGAAACTCTTGTTCTAGCTTCCCGACGACCTGTGTTTCTTCGTTCTTCGCGACCTGGTTCACTGAGTCAATTACTCCAAACCCGAGTTTATCAAAGGAGTCGAGGCCCAAAATGTTCGTCACGTCGTAGCGGTCCACCACGATCACTTCAATATCAGCCTGCTTCTTCTTGTAAGCTGCCCTTAGCGACACTTTCCCCAACACCTTAATTGGGGTCCTGCCGAAAGCGTACAAGCCTTTCTGCACCCTCTGACACCTGGGTGCCCCTAACCGCTGGTAGGTTTCTAAATTGATGAGTGTTACCGCGGCCCCTGTATCTAGCAGGAAACTCACCGGCACTTTTCCCAACTCAATTTTGACCATTAGTTTATCTTGCTTGCTGGTATCGAGCACTTGACTGATCATATCGATTTCCATGTCTTGCTCTTGTTTCTTGTACCGCTCCGCGTGCCTCTTTTTTCCGCAAACCTCCCTAATGTGGCCCACTTTCTTGCACCAAAAGCACTGCGCGTTTCTGAACCTACATTGTTCTCTTGCATGTAACCTCTCACAGTTTTTACACGACTTCTTTCTTTGCACACTGTCACTGTCACTTCCACTGCCACTGGCTCTCTTGAACACTGGTTTGCCGCTGGGTCGGGGGTTACGCCTCCACTCACAGTGGTTGCCGCCTTTGTTGCGGTAACCTTTCCCGGCACTGTCACTATACTCACTGGAGTCACTGTCGGTCTCGTATTCTTTTGCCGTCTTTCCGCTGCGTACCGACCCACTGTTTTTGATGTGGTGCAAGTGCGATTCTGCTGCGATCTGGCGAGCTGTCTCACAAGTCATCTCGTACGTCTTACATAGATTGTGTATTTCCTCTAATGAAGGGTTATCACTTTGTAAGGCTTGAAACCTAATTTTCTCTTCCGGTGTGTGTAGCACTACCATGTCCCTTATTAAAGTCTCCGCGTATGACACTTCCTTATCTGATGGCGGGCACTTGAACTGACAATGCCGCGCCAGCCCGGCTAGCTCTGTAATCCACTCACTGTGTGTTTGCCCCTCACTTTTTCTGCACTGAAAAAATTTGAACCTAGCTGCTACCACATGAGGCACTTTGTTGAAGTAATTGTTGAGCTTCTCTAGCATTTCTGCCCATTTGACACTCGATATTTCTCTCTCTGGGAACAGTTTTTTCACTAGGTTGGTCACCTTGTTACCTACGCAGCTCAAAAAGAACGCCTTTTTCATTTTTGCGTCTCCTACCTTGTAACACAGTAGGTGCTGCTCCAACCTGTGTATGTACTCGGCCCATTCCTCTGCGTCCGGCCGGAAACCAGGGAACTGTGGAGGGGAGCGGGCACTGACCGCCTCCAACAATGCCGCCATCTGCCTATCAGCCTGTTGTTGCTGCTGCTGCATCTGCTGTTGTTGTAGCTCGAGCTGCTTCTGCTGTTGTTGCATCTGTTGTTGCTGTTGCTGCTGCATCTGCTGTTGTTGCAACTCGAGCTGCTTCTGCTGTTGTTGTATCTGTGCTTCCGCCAGCTGCCGCTGCTGCTGCATCTGTTGTTGCTGTTGCTGCATCTGTTGCTGCATCTGTTGCTGCATCAGCGTAATTAAAGTTGTTATTTGTTCGGACTCCATGTCGTTGTTTTCTCCTCGTCGCCAATTTGAAGTGTCCAAGTTACAAACACAAAGGTTCAATAAACAATTTATTGCCAAAAACCAAGTACAAAGCTATAGTGCCGGATATCCTGAAGAATTGGTACAGAGACGAAGCCGTGTTGTCGTAAGTCCAGAAGATGTACCAAGGTATGCCGAGTCCACCAAGTAACCAGAAAGAAGAGTCCGTTGTCGTAGCGCTGTTGTCGTAGTCTATCGCACTTCACCGTAATCACCACTTAAACACTGTCTCGACGCACTTTCACCGCTGCTCGCTCGCTCACTCACTGACTGCCTCAGCTCCGCGTCGAGGCTTTATAGCCCCCCCGGGCCGTAGGCCCGCCGACTGGCTGTGTGAAAGGGGCGGGGTCGAATCTTGCCCCGCTCGCTCAGGCGTGGCGGCCGCACACAGCCGAGCACCGCTGGCCCGCGCTCGTTGCTGGCCGCTGCCGCCAGGGGCGGTAACGCCCCCCTGACGTGCTCCTGTGGCGGCACATTCAATCATGTGCGGCCGGTCACGACAGAAAATTCATTATATTTTTTACTAGTCTCTAAATAAAGTACTTTGTAAGTAGATTTTTCAATAAAACAATGTACGCAATGAAATTTAAATTCAAATTGTGAGAAAATGGAAAGTGAAAAGGGAAAAATAGCTGAAACGCGAATATTATCTTCTTATTTACTTCAATAAACATGCTTAATCTGAGCGTAGAATTGAAAGTATTAACAAATATAATGTTCACGTATTCCTAGAAATTATATTTCTTTGTATAAATTCGCCGAAAAGTTAAAGGAAAACGAAACGAAGGAAAAGAGTTTCACGTTCTAGAAATATAAGCATTTTCTTCAGGAAACAAAGTTCTTTAAGGAAGTGTTACGCGTTACAACACATTTTTTTAGGCGACTCCGTATTCCATAGAAAAAAAATAAAGTCCATCGTCGCGGTGATGAGGACAATCGACAGTCGAGGCGGAGGACGGGCTGCGTACACAACCCAGAGGCATACACCTTTTGCAAAGCGGGCGCGTTCCTGGGTCGCGGTGTAAGTTTACCAGAGGCGAGTTGCTGTTGTTGTTCGAGCTGACACCAGATTATCTTGTTCGCCGTTCTTCTCCTTTAGATGTAGGCTACTGCACGAGTTGACGCAGGCAGGTTCTTTTCAACTTAAACTTCCACGAACTCCTTGAAATACCGAGATCCCCCACAGGCGCCCGGACTCCAACGGGCCGTCTGGCTCCGCGGCGCGCTGGCGGGGACGCTGGACTCTTTCGCTGTCGCTTCATTTCCCTCCACACGAGGTGTATTTTTCCTGCTTTCGGGAGCGTCGCTTTTTCGGGACGGCAAACTCGCTAGTTCTCGTCTGACGCTAGCAAAAATACACAGCCGATAATCGCTTTAGTTGGAAGCAACGTCGTGAATCTGAGCGTTCTCTAACGAACCGCTTTGAGTCTTGCTCACCGAGGGCTGCGAAATGCTAATGCAGTACCGTACTCCTGTCGTGATGATAATTTTTTGAGTGTGGAATTTGATTTACAGTGGAAAATGGCGCTCGGTAGAAGCATACTGTACAATCTGAACAGACGACTGATAAAAATATGTATCATCGTCAGTACTCCTCCCTCATTTATAACATTAATATGTAATTTTCTTTTTAAAATAATTAAGTTTACAAACTGTACGTTGCAAAAACAAACAATTTTGTGATCATTTACTTTTATTAAAATTTCGAGCGAACTACTTAATTTGTAAGATGTAAAAAAGCTGCTTACATTACTGTGACTGTTATGACAATATCAATAATAGTTTCACAATACAGGTTTTACACTTAAGTGCAGAAGCTTTTTTTCAATTTTCCTATCGCTGAAAAAAATTTGCTCCAAAGCTGTGCTTTTTGTAATAAAGCGTGAATTTTATTTCATTATTAAAACAATATACTTGAAATATACTTTATTTAAATACACAGTACAGTATTTACAATAACTATTGAATAACAATATTTATTGAAAAAGTAGGAATTATATACATACATACATATATATAGGAGGGTAAGTCACGTAACTTTAGCACCTGCAGTTTTTGAACGGTTGAAGTTTTTGCAATTCAGTTTTCAAGGAAATGCATGAGAGAATGGGGCTTATGAGCACGTTATTCATTTCTATTTAATCATTTGTATTTTTCCAGTAAAACTCGCAATGGGATGGACCGAATGAGGACGGCTGATAGGGAAGAAAGGATAGTGCGCGGTCCGTAGTGTTTATTCTAGGGGGCAACTGGTCTTGCTCAGTGCCTTCGTGTGGGAAGCATATAGCCGAACCCCCGGCGACACGTCAGGAGAAAACAGCCCATTCTCCAAAGCGCCGCCGCTCCGCCGCCGTCACCGTCGTCGTCCGCGTGGAACATATGAAACAATTTCGTGGCGGGGGTTGCGGGGACTTCCGCGCTCAGGGCCCTAGGCCTTATCGTGCCCCCAAGGCGCCCCGGCGCCCGCGCCGCGCCGCGCCGCGCCGTGCCGCGCCGTGCCGCGCCGTGCCGCGCCGTGCCGCGCCGTGCCGCGCCGTGCCGCGCCGTGCCGCGCCGTGCCGCGCCGTGCCGTGCCGCGCCGTGCCGCGCCGTGCCGCGCCGTGCCGCGCCGCGCCGGCTGCGTGGGCGACATGCACGCAGAGCGCGCGGACGCACCCTACGCGACACGTGATGTGATGTGAGCCGCCCCTGCCCGCCTGCCTTGCCGCTCGTGCTGCCTGTCTGCTTGGCTGAGTTTCAAGAATATGAGATTCCGTTCCGCATGGAGTGCTACTGCCAACCGCCGCAGTAGTTTCATTACGACATTTCTTTGCTTTATAGCATACTGATAGAAAAGATAGTGGTAATGCTTCATGTTCTGTTACATGTAGACAGTAATCGCGGGCATTAGTTACGTCACATTAGTATGAACTTCTGATGTTTGTATAGCATTTCATTCATAGTTTCCAGACAATTTTCTTGTATATGTAACCGGGTCATATCCTATTATAAAAGTGTAGATGAAAGCATCAATTGCTTTACGACCAACAATGATTGCGAATTACAAATAGAGAAATTGTGAGCAAATACGAAAAGAGAGGAATTATATGCTCCTGGTTGGAGCACTTTGCACCACTGGTCCACACATTTTCTGTTGGCAGAACGTATTACCGGCTGCTACAGGTCTTTGTTAAAAGAACACGTTTTCGGCTTTGTGTGTGTGTGTGTGTGTGTGTGTGTGTGTGTGTGTGTGTGTGTGTGTGTGTGTGTGTGTGTGTGTGTGGAGGTGTGCGACATTAAAATGCCTTCTTCTTGTTCGCAGCATATTACTGTACGAATAGATGTGACAAAAATATTGCAATAAAATTGATATAATGTATACAAAAGTAGAGAATATTGATTACATTGTTAGTCAATTACAATTATTATGTTAATATCTTTTAACATTGGTAAAGATTGCCTAGGATATTTCATTAAAAATGTATGAAAAGGGTTATCACACGTTTTGTTATAGTAATGTGTTTATTTTCATATCAGCGTTTTTGAGACAGCAGTTTGGTGTCAAATTATTGTTAACCTCAGAGATATCAATTTAACTATGAACAAAAAAATCTTTAATATTTAAATTAATCTGCACTAAACTCAACATATTTTAAATATTGAATATCTTCTAAATAGGATTAATCGAATTGACAATCTTATGCGCACGTCCTGGTGCTACCCACAGGAAACAAGTGACCACCCTCTCGTGAAGCTTCAAATGCGACGGGCACATCGCCGTGATATAGATTCTATCTCGATGAAGGCCGCCCTTGGAATTATCCCACTAAATAGGAAGTGAGTTATCGTTGTGAAACAGCAAATAATTTATCGTTAAATTATTAATGTGGATATGCGAACGATATCTAGTACTTTACTTGAAAAACAAAAACTTCATACTCACTATATTTCTCTAAAAATGTATCAATTTTCATTATAGACAATCAAAGAAACTTTTTTATTTGCTTCGTAATTAAGGTAAAGAAGACACATTTATGTTCAACAATTGAAAAATTTTGGGATAATGCATAAATTGATGCTAATGTGTTTTTTTTCTGAAGTAAGCACTTCAATGAAAGATGCACAGAGTCAGTTATTAATTTTGTGCCAGTTTCTTTAAAAGAGGAAGTAAATTGAAGAAAATACTGAAAGATACAGATACACAGGATACAGATTAAATTCAATCACAAAAATCTCGATGAAAATAAAATCGTTTGTTTCAAACTGCTCAAAATTAAACCAAAAATGTCGTCATGAATTATTGGTGTAAAACGTTGGAAGCGCACCTGGTAATCACTGAGTTAAACTCCAGTTCTTATCGTTTCATACATCACAACCAGTCACCATTCGTTGTCGCGTTGCTTTACATTTATAACATTCCTTGTAAGTTTCCCACAGTATCGGACGCCACGTTTGCAGGCAGCGAACACGCTGCAGATACAGCAAGGCCCTTAGCGCTGCTGGTCGCCAAGCAAACTCGTTTCAATGGCCAAAGAATAAAAGGAAACCAAACAAGAATTCTCTAATCAACGGAGATCGCTGTAAGGCTCGTAGTTTACAGGACGATGTAATCGATATTAAAATGGCATATTCGGCGGGCGGTATACCGTGGCTCGAAAGTTGAACCTCCACATTAGCATGCTTTTTGCGGTGAAATTGTGTGTTGTTTTCATTACGCGCACGAACTTTTGTGTGACGTCACGCTGTTAAATGTATTTCTGGTGTCATTTGCATATCGATCTGGCTGTCGGTTTGAATGGCATGACCCCCGCGCGGGGTTGACGCGAGCTGACGCAAAGCGTGGGCGCTGACTGCTGACGCTGAGTGGGAACGAACAGATTTTGGGCAGCGCGGGTAGTAATCCTTGGGCGACGAGCTGGATTCTGCGTATGGATTACCGTGTAACGCACAGTGGGATTGTAAAGGATGTCGTGGGAGGAATAATTACGAAGATACAGAGCAATGGGTGAAACTGGAATAAATTAATTAATGTAATCTGCTTAAATTGTTAAATATTGTGAGATAATAAAAGCGTAATTTTCATCAAATGCGTTGTAAAGTATAAATAAATAATCTGTACACAAAAACTAGTGTACTATAATATATTAACCCTTTTGACTCTTTCAAATGCAAGTCGATCGTGAAACTATGAACACTTAAAAATCCAAAGATTTCTCTGTATATTCTATTATCTCTGCAGATTATATCTGTATATACTTAAGGTACGATACAAAATTTAAAATACACTATTGAAAAACATAGTACTAGAAAAATGGAATGTCCGACTAATGCCACACATTGGCTTGATTTCCCTCATGAAGTCGATATTTATAGAAACGAAAATTTTATTACCAAATTAAATTTTTTATTTTCAAATGTCAGTAGAATTACAATAGGATTAATTCTAACAAAACTGAAAAAATACAAGGATGCCAAGACAGTTGAGCAACACTTCTATCTTTTATCGAAGAATGCCGTGTCTGTCGAACAGCACAAATGAGCTCAATATAATAATAAAATGCATCAATGAAGTTAAAAGTATGAAAGCAAATTTCGAAATACGATGTTCTCCACGCAGTATATTGCAATAAATAACGGGCCGCGTAAAGAATTTCATGTCGTAGCTATTATAGGAGGCATATGGGGACCATACCTTTGGGATTGATTGATGTTTGTGGGTGCGTCAACTGATAAGAGTTTCTGCGTGCGTCCCCTAAGTTTAGTGCATGTTTTACCGCGCGAGGTGGCGATGATCTTCTTTTGCTGGATATCGAGATTCTGCGTCGACCTATATGTCGGCATGAGAGGTTTTCCTCAACCAGGTATCTCCACCCGGAGGGCACCGCACCTCCGGGAGAAGCTGTAAGCTCCCGACTGGTTTCTCGACATGTGTGGTAGTGTAGTGCGGGTAAATGCAAGTGTGTATGTAAGAGGCGAAGATAGCACGAGGAAGATGGATGAAAGATCGCACAGTCCGTGTGTCGTTTGTTAGACTACAGCTCCTGCATTCGCCTAGTGTTGACTGGAGAAACCACGAAAATCTACCAATCAGAACAGAATTCTGCGGCGGGGGCTGAATTCGGCCCAGCTCTGTAACGAGTGTCGCCGGCGGGACTCGAACCCTAGGATCTCAGTTGTTCCGAGGCACCTGAGCAGGTGCAAGTTCTGTGGCGGGGGCCATTGGACAACGCTGCCTCCAGGGCGAGCCGCGCTCCATCTGGAGCTGCCCGGGCGCAGGGCCGTGAGGCGCGCGAGGCGCGACGCACGCGGCCGGAGCGGGGGAGGGGGGAGGGGGAGTGGGTCCGGGCACCGGGAGCGGCTTGTCCTCTGCCCACCGTCCCACAGTGGGTGAGAACCACCTGAACGCGTATTGCGTTTCATGCGTAGTTCTGTTAAAATTATGTTTACTCAATGTCCATGCGGGTCACAGGTATTCAATCTAAGATGTGAAGAAACGAGTTTTTAAAATTGCAAATTGTATATGGAGCCACCCCATTTGTAATTACTTTCATTGTAATCAACTGAGTGCGGTTGGACGAGCGGCTAAGAATTTCTAGCCAAGAAATGGTATTTATTTCTGCCTTATCTCATCGCTTGTACGAAAGACATTCATTTAGTTAGTACACCTGTGTGTTTATCCGTATGGAAATAGGAAACTTCATACATGTAGCTTTTTTGCTCTGAATTTATATTCGGTAACATTTGCAATTGTTTTAAATTAGTTAAAATGGGATATGCTTATCGTGCTACACATTTGAAAACTGGGTTTTCTAAAATTTTGAACAGATTTCAAACTATCGTAATTTCTACAATCGCAAATGATGACAGCTGCATTTAAGTTTAAAGTATAGCTCTTTAAAGTAACATTTCTCAAAAAAGCAGCTTGTCAGTGGAAAAAAATACGTTTTTCAGTAATATCTAATTATCCATTAAAATTACATTAATATAATTTGTTTTACTTTAATGTTGGGTTTATTGAGCTTTTCCTGTGCAAAATACGCGACCAAACGGTTGCGTGAATTATCGAGACGGTTACAGGGAACTTATAACATTGTAAATAATTACGCTTCCGTCATTACTGCGGATTTTGTTGCTTTCTTCGGATGCGCGCCTCGTCGCTCATTTGGACCCACTGCGCGCCGCCGGACGCGCCCACCGCCCGCGCGCGTGGGCGACCGAATTTACGGAGTAATCATTAAGCGCTGCTCGCCCGCTCCCTAAGCCTCGAGCCAAATGCCCACGTGCTCTCGCTCGCCTCTTTGGTTGCGTCTCGCCCAATGGCAGCACGAACTTTTCTCTTTCTTTAAACGTCGTTATCCTTGTAAAAAAGCGTATCAACGCAAATATCTCGCGCTATTCTTCTTTGCAAGTATGTGCACGTGCTTTGAATTACTAGGCATTCAGGGACGTGCGGCGTGTCGTTTCTCTGTCGGAAAGCTAGCAATGCAGGATTGCCAACAATGAAATAACATAAACGTGACACCCGGCACGCGGACACACGGTTTATGTATTGACTTTTGTCATATTTATGTGTTAGACAGGTGGGGCGTTTACAATGGCATTTTGTACTCGTAACGAATCGACCATATACAACTACAACCCTAGGCGGAGACCTGGTAGTTCACCGCCAATTGAGATGTAAAGTGCTGATGACGACATTTTTATAGCGGCGAACAGTGCATGCGGTTAAGAAACGCAATACGGCGTGTTCACTTGCTTGTCAAATCTTATCGTGTCATCGTCTCGACCACAAATTAATTCGAAGGGCCGATGGCGCGCGCGGGCGGGAGTGGCTGCTGCCGGTACGCAAAGCAGCTTAGCGTGTCTCTTCCACGCGAGGAGATGCTGGGTGGCAGCCGCTATTACGCGGTAATTACTGAGGCGCGCTGCTGGGGGCGAGGGGGTGGAGCGAGAGCGGAGGGGGGGGGAGCAGGATGGGGTTCTCAGCTGGCGGGCGCGCTCTTGATTCCCGGGGGCGACGGAGGCGGAAGGAAAGACCTGGAGTCGCGCGCGCCACCGCTGCAGCGCCGGCCCCGAAAACGATGGAGACGTATTCGTTCGTACTTATTAGAAGACCGGGTCTCCCCCAAAAAAACCCTCTCATAATCCCTCCCTTCCAAGTTCCTTTACAGAAGACAGTAAAAAAGTTTGATTGCTTCCACGAGGGTCTTGCGTTCGTCTCGTCGAAGCCGAACTATCGATGGAAGAACATATTGGGCTGGGTCGAACGCTATAAAGGAAATTGGTGTTCCCCGTTTTTCGTTTTTACCCGCACATCTGTCGTGCGCTTCCTCGTGGAATTACCCGTCCTCTCCTTTGTACTCCCCCCCCCGCGGGCCGTCGAATCGTACATCTCGTAACGTGTCGTTGCAGGTGCAAGGGGCATCGCGTAAGTTTCTTACCGTTAAGCCGAGTCGTTTAGATTAAAACGACCCTTTCCGATAACGAGCGCGCTGCCTAAGCCGCCCGCGCGCTACTCCACTGCGACGATACCATCTCACGGCTCTATTGATTACAGTCGCGGCGGAGCTGGAGCGGTCGCAAGACCGCGACCCGCGTCGCCGCCTCCTCCCCCGCCGCAGTTCAACGGCTTCCCCGCTCCGCCCCGCCCCCGCCACCGCCGTCGTTGCCGTGCCGCCCCTTTGCCCCACCCTTACTCTGTTTATGTATTTGTTCTTGATCCATAAAATTGACATGCGATACCAGCACCGTGGGAGCACATGTTGGCGTAGAAATTGCCTTATCGCCGGATCGCTGCAATTCTTTATTATTTTTTATTGCTGGCTAATTGGTCCCTGGCGAAGGGGGCGCTTAGTTCAGAATGAGTAACGCTTAACGTTTCCCAAATGAGGTGGTATTTTCGTAGCAACACACTCCGTAATGAAAGTTATGATAATTTGAATGCTTCCATGTGGAGGGAGGTGTTTCCTGTGTTGAATATGCTATTACTAGCAATAAAATTGCACTGGAAATTGGAGGAAAAACACTTGGAAAACTATTTATATTTCATTTGTATTCGACGAATGAACGGAATAAGTGTTTGAAACGTCGTGTCCTGACATCGGTTTTTTGCTGCTGGTTTTCTCGACAACCAAGGAAAGCGGGAGTAGAATTCCAAACGTGAATAGCATGTTGGAGGAACCGTCACACCTATCAGGAGTCGAAGGGTGTTGAAATGAAAAAAACTGTCCCAAGTATACGCACCCCCAGGAGCAAGCAGTATTCGCAGATCGCTCCTTCTCAATGAGAATGGAAATTGGAGACTTTCGCTTTTCCACCGTCGTGACCCTGTTTGTTCTTTGGCGCACGTGGTGGCGGACGTCCACGTTGGCTGTGTCGCCTTTCTTCAGTTCTCGTGCGTGTCCCGCCCCGCCCACCACACGCCTCCGCCTCTACCCGCGCCGTTCCAAATCGCTTTCTTCCCCGTCACCATCGCCGTCGAAAACCCCGTCTCCCATTCCACCTACTCCCTACTGCCCACACCCACCGTTTCCCCACATTGTCTACCATCATACGCTTAGTCTCCAGGTCACCCTTGCCCCTGACGCAACGTGCTCGCGGTATCGCTTCCACAGGCATCGTTTCCCCCTCGTTTGCCCCTCCCTTTCTTAGTCACCTTTTCCCTTTGCCGCCCTCACGCCGCCCTCCCTTGCCCCTCCATCGCCCCTCCACCGCCCCCGAGTTGCGAGAAGGGAAACCTGCGTGCAGGGCGACAACCCCGCCCCGTGTTACTTTCTGCTTCCCTCCTCTATGAATTCATGAAGCGGGTGCCTCGAGGCTGCTGTCAAACAAAAGAGAAAAGGTTGCTGTAGTTGGCGCTGTTTGCCAACACTCATGACATGTTTTGAGCGTAGTATTGTGTTATTTAAGAGGTAAGAGCCATTCTCTGCTTGGAATGTTTTTGTCTCATGGAAAAGGCTCTGAGCTAATTTATTCTATCACTGTTCCTTTTCAGTCAATCCACAAAACTTCACCTATCCTCTATTTTCCTGTAGGTTTTCCTATGACCTCCATGACTTTTCAATGCATGCGGTGTGGAAATTTTATTGGTTGTTGCATGACACTCTTTTGTAGGTACCTTATATTTTTTAAATTTAGAAATCAAAAGTTTTGTAATCAAATATTAACTGCACTTCAAAGGTTTTCTTCCACAGCTGTTTGATTTCTGGAATATTAACAGGCACCCTTCCCATTTTGCACAAATGCAATAACTCATTATTGTAATTGATTGTATAATTATTTACCTTACACAGAATTTAGTACTATGTAAAACAGTTTTCCTTGTACCAAAAAACCAAATTAAATCATAAATCACGCATAATTTTTAGATTTAAAAATACACTAAGAAATTAATTACGGGAACGGTAGATGTCAGGCTCATTATTCTCTTTTTATCTCGTTTACATGCTTTAGAAGTAACTTACCTGTAGTTACTTACACAACTTACTTTCCAGAAACTGAGAGGGTTCTTTTTAGACAAAAATCGGAATACATATACTACAATATTATATATAAATTTTGCGGAGTAAACACACTACTTAATTTACATTTTTTATTGCATACTTTTGAGTAGGGGTTCGAGAAGCGACGGTTGTTTGGAATGTCCTCTTCATTAAACGCACCCGGAGATGCAATTTTTATTAAATAAATTTTACACAACCTTTTGTATAATACGGAAACCGGTTTCTTTTCTCATAAAACGTTATAGAGATTTGATAGTAGCATGATTCTCTGCTTCATACCTTCTTTTAACGCACGAAACCGCTTCTCTCTCATCTCAGCTGATCTCTTCTCTGTCTGTCTGTATTGTTTCAGTGGGCTTCGGTGGCTTCGTGGTTTTTCCGTCCCGATTCTTCACCACTCACCTGCACCAGTAGTAGCAACACCAACATTACTTCGTCTAGTGGTAGTGCCAGGAGTACCAACACTAGCAGTAGGCACCCCGCTGACCCCGCCGTCAGTGACCGACACTTCAGCCTAGCGCCCACAATTTGCACGGTAATTGCTGCCAACTAGCACTTACATTAGCATGGTGAGGAAGCTGTCCCTTGCATCGTGACTGCCATCTGCTTGCGACGCATCCTGCACAGGGCTGTCATTCTCCCTTGCCCACTCGTTTTGCTCGGACGTGTGTGAAGAAGCTCCACACACGAAAGATGCTGCTTTGACAATTTTATTTCATAATGACCGTGCATATTTTGCTTGTCTTCTACGAAAAATAAGGATTGTTGAACATTAATGTTTCCTCCTTTAAAATGTATTTTTCATTTTAAAGTATAATGTTGACAAAAATATTTAGTTTTCTTGAATAACTGGTACGAATTTTAGTTTTTCCATGTGTTCAATGTATTTTGTATATAAACACGTTTGCCACTTAATAAATAGAAGTTGGCCAATCCGGTGGCCGAGATCGCTAAGGCAATGGTTTCCTAGCAATTTCGGACCGAAGGGTTGCGGATTCGAATCCCGCCTCGGGCATGGTTGTATTTGTGTTCGTCCTTTCACCCCTTATCAGCACCATATCGCTTTATCTTCACAGTTACCATAATGTTAACACCAATAGTGGTCGTTAATGACCTAGACGTTGATGCGAAAATAAATACGTAAATAAATAAATAAGAAAACGTAAGTTAGGTTCGTCTCGATACTTTCCATTTAGAGCTTTTTCTGAATGGTTTCATTCAGAGATTGTTTTCAGGATGGAAATCTAATAACAAATAAAATAATCATCGACCACATGATATCCATATTAAAATCATATTCAGCTGTGAAGGATAAATAATTGATATATTCTATGAATGATTTTATGGTGGTTTTATTTTGAATCTCTTTGTGAAACTGTGTAGAAGAGAATCACCTGTCTTATTTTAGAAGAAGAATATTGTTGTAGGCAACAATTCTACGTTTGATGAAATATTATGATATGAAAACTTTTAACAATGAACAAATTGGATCAGGGTCCAAAGCTTCATATTTAGAGAAAGCATTGAGAAAATATGAGGTCTACAACTCTGACTTCTTTAAAAAAAAAAGCATATTACGTATGGTGGCATTAATACGAAACTAATGAAACACCATCTTATTGAAATTATATGAAAATTGAATATTGCTACTCTCTGTATGGTTAGTAATGTGTTTCTCAGCCATAAATTTATATAATTGAACACATTATTAGTGTTCCTCCTCTTCCAATAATGCACTATCGAAGTACCGCATACAAGAAGTTGGCAAATTAAGATTTCGGAAACCGTATTTAACTTTTTTTTAATCTTTATCTTTATGAAAATAAGACGTGTTTACTTTTACAAAAATATTAGTACATTCGTAAAAGTTGCATCTACTCCATCAGGAATTAAACTTTTGATCACTTACAAGTTTCATTTTTTTTTCAAGTATAAAAATATTTTATTTATGATGTGAAATTATGGTGTGAAAAATTATCATTTATGGATATATCAACAAAATGAAATATTTATATTAAATGCGTCATCTATTGTTCTTAGAAATGTATTTTGCTTTGCTTTTACAGACCTGCATGATTTGAGGATTTTCTCCTTCAAATCCTAAAACCATTCCTGCTCCCGAAAGACGTCAATTGCATCACCGTGCAAAACAGGTCCTCAACCAAAACTGTTACTTTTCACACTCCAGGTCCTTAGCCTCTTTGCGAACTGTTAAAAACCTTCAGCTCTTTGTTTATGGAACCACAACGACCAGCTTCACCTGGCATGTTTACTCCTCTTGTCTGTCGAATTATGCTATATTAACGCACAGATGTGAAGTTTTCTCTAGACATAACATTCAAGAAACATGAGATTCGATTTGTCTCATTACTAAGAGTACAAGCCTAACATACACTTTCAAAATACCATGGAAAATATTGCTTTGCGTTATCGTGCATCTGTTATTAAAAATTGCGAACTTTGAAATCCAATATGCCTATATTCGCAAAAATCAAAAGCTGAAGTTTAGTAGGGAAACTGTCACTTGTATCTGATGGCAATATTGGCAAAATTGGAGGAAACCGTACCCTGGCGACTTGGGTTACGCAAGCTATTGGTCAGAATAACCCGCTTTTGTAAACATATATATTTTTATAATTGAGCGTGGACGCCAGTGTCGTGTGTCAGGAGGACCAGCGGCTGCTGTTTCAGCGGCGACGCGCAGGGACTCAGAGCTCGTGTCCCCCCCTCCCTCGGCGGCAGCCAGCCAATGGCAGGCGGGGGCCGCTCGCCAAAGGACGTTCACAGTTCCAGCGTTCCCCGAATTCTCTAAGCACCACAGCCCAATTGAGCGCGCAAAAACTGTCACCCCTGTGTATTCCGTTGCTGAGATAGATTTTTACAGCTCTTCGAAGATTCCCATATGAGATGTAAATAATAGAGATCTTCAGGAAATAATATTGGAAGTTGAAAGAAAGAAATATTTTTAATATTGGAATTCAATTAAAATACGAATTGCAATTGTTTAAAATTTTACGAAATTAATGAAAACTCTCACATTCGTCTCTTTTAGTTACTCGTTGATTGATTGATTTTTTCGTGTTTCCGGGCGCGTCAACTGCTTCGGTCATTAGTCCCATTAGTGTAGTGCATGTTTTTTCTCGGGCGATGGCGGTGATCTTCCCCCGCTGGAAGGTGAGATCCGACCTACCGTCGGCTAGTGGGGTTTCCCCCTAACCAGGACTCTCCCACCAGCGGGGCACCGCCCCAGGCGGGACAAGCTCTAAGCTCCCGACCGGTCTCCCGGAATATGTGATAGTGTAGTGCATGTTATTGTAAGTGTATGTGTAAGGGGAGAGGATAGGACAAGGAAGAGGAAAGACAAATCGCGCGCGGTCCGTGGCCCGTTTATTAGGGTACTGCTCCGGCATTCGCCTGGAGTTGATCGGAGAAACCACGGAAAACTACGGATGAGAACAGTCGGCCGCTAGAATTCATATAATTCTAGCTGAAAACCTAGTGTCGAAAATCCTGCCACCGTCAGGACTCGAACCTAGGGCCTCCCGGTCAGAGGCGCTGCAGTGACATCAGTTGATGCACTGAGCTACCGCTACCGGTTTTAGTTACTCGTACTTTCACGTTTTTTCTCGTAAAACATGCCATAATTCATGCGCTCTTAAAAGCATCTTGTTTGATCTTTTTTGTATGAAGTATTAAAATATGAAATTTCATTGAAAATTAGGGTCAATATAATATCTTTGCTATCGAGTTTACATTCCAGGCATTTTTTTAAATTGCGATCTTAAGGGGAAAGCTATAACATCGGATACGCTTTCCTTCCCCTCCATCTTAATATGCTAAACCAATGTGAAGAAGCGACATTAATGACCATCGTGAATGAAGATAAATTGGTACAAGATTATTTATACATTTTCTCCACATTTTTTATAAAAAAAAAAGCATGAAGATCAAGCAAACGTTTTTATAAAAATCACAGCGCGAGCATTCGGTTTAGCAGGATATCACATTTTAATTTATTTTTCCTTTTCTCCGCCTTCGTGGTTAATGGGCGGTTTCTTTGACTACGTTCGCAAGCGCGGGAAAGGAAGCGGGCCGCGGAAGAGTACGTAACGAAGCGGCGTGGAAGTGGCAGAAGCCCTGGGAGTCGAAGGAAACGGCCGAGGTCTTCCATTAGGAACCGGTCCGGAATTCGTCTGCAATCGACAGCGCGGAGGCAGCGGGAAAGTCCCGGTCGCCCGGACGCCAGCCACCCGCATCCGGGACGCGCGCGTCCCGGAGCCAATGGGGAGGCGGCGGCGTCGCTGTTTAAACAAGCGAGCTCCTGCCAGCCGTTTCAAATTTAACAATTGAATGTTGTGACTCTTATTTTTAGGTTGGTGGTTCATCCTTCAAACTATGGTTCATTATTGCAGGATCTTCTCACACAGCTCACACGTTATCACAAGAGAACGCATGACTGACGTACGATTTAATTTTTGGATCATACGTAATGCATTTCCCAGTATTATGCTTATATTAACATTTGATTGTAAAATTAAAAATCTTAAATTCTAAGATGAAATATATAGTATTCTGTACATATTAGAAAACGTAGCAGTAAGTGTGGCAGCATGAGACGTATTAGATGTTGTATTAGGTCAGAGATTGCTTGGCATAAAGAATGCTTTCGGGGCGAAGCGAGTGTCGTACGACGAAGAAATCAATCAACAGTTGTCGTCGCCGAGTTCCATGAAATTGATAACAAAAGCGGTAGTAAGCAACGGAGGAGAGCGCCGCACGCGCCCACGCGCTCCCAGATTTACGGGCGCCCGCGCCACGAAGCCCCTCCCTCCGCTGCGCGCCACCAAAGTGAATACATAATCTGTAAGTGCGTCCCGGGCGCCTCCCCCACCGCCACCGCCACTGCGGCTTTTGTCCACCCTGGGACCTCTCTCCTTCGGCTCGCCAGCCAGGTAGTGCTGGAGGGTGCATTTGAATATAGATTGAAGAATGTTTATGACCGCGGAGGTTTCCCCCGCAGAGTGGAAACCGGGGAACCAATCAAGCGGCACCGCACCGAACGGGCGTTTGTTTCTTGGGCAGTCACAATAATTACAGGGACGCGCTGCCGCCGCCGCCGCCGCCGCCGCCGCCTCCGCAGCACCCGTCATATGGCAACCGCCCCCCCCCCCGCGCTGCGCCGCGCCGGCCAGGCGTCCCCCAGGGCTGCCCAGAGGGTCACCTTGCCCGCAGATTGGCCGCAGCCTGCGCCTCGCGCGTGACGAGCCTTCTTCCTTCGCGGCCTATCTGGCGGTAATTTATCGTTGGGTGTATGTTTGAGCGACAGCTCTGGAGATTTCTAACATGATATGGCGTACTGCTTTCCACTGAGACATCAAGACTGTATCGCTATTTAGTGTTCAGGGGTAAGACAATGCGACAATGCGTGGACTCGGAATGAAACAAAAGCTCGTATCGTTTGATGGCGGAATAGAAAAAGAAATTCCAATTCAAATGTTTCGCTTTTTCCCCGTCTTCAAAAATTCAATTTTACGAATTAAACCGGCTTTCATTGAGAGACATGATGTGGACTGATGAAAAGTTCTATCCCTCGCTGCTATTATTAATGGAATATTAATTTGCATGTTCAGAAATATAAAATTGAAAGTTCAGCGCACAAGATAGTTACTGAAACTTCCCATAAAAGAAATTAGTGCATTACGTCCTTCACCGAGGCGTATGCTGAATTTTGGCCGTAGAACACGTTGGGCAACCCTTCCCTGAAAGTCAGCCGGCGCGAAGGTAGAATGAGGTCCGGGACCTTCGTCTTCCGAAGGCGCGTGTGGGCGTGTTCGCCTCTGGGACGGGTCCAGGTGCAAGGGTTGCAATAGGTCGCCTCGGCCGCACCCCCTCATCTGCCGCCCTGTCTTCCCTGTCATCGGCGACCTTGACGTTGGCGCAACCTGGCGCGAGCGCCACCGCGTTCATCCCCGGCCCGAAATCGTCCGCCGCGTCCACGCCCACTCGCTTCCACGCTGGCGATCTCCCTGTCCGTGGCCAGGTACCGCTCAACCCCCGAGCCAGCCCTATCGCACCTCTGCCTCCGTCCTCGTCGCCGCCTCCGTCGCGCCGCCCAGGCCGCCGCCCACGTGTTTCTTTACGAGGCGCGGCTCCTCTGCAGGCGCGAGGCAGGCCGCGCAACGGCGCGTAATTTGTTAAACGCCCCTAAAGTACCCCATTATCCTAATTTAAACCGGTCGGTTTTTAAACACGCAATAACTGTAACCGAACCTATCCCTACAGTCGCCGCTTCCCTCATCCAGAACAAATTTGTCTCTCGAATCGTTTTAAAAATCTATATAGCTATGAGCGTCGTTCGCCTGAATTATTACATTAGACGAGAAATAAAACAAAACTTGAACATTAAACTTGATTCTCTACTCGTCTTAGTCTCTTTGTGGCGAGAACCATCAAGACGATGGGACCGAATGTCACTTCTGGAACAGGATTTCAGATCGAGTTCCTTAATGTTATAACTTACCCCTCCCTCCGCTCGGCGGAGACTTCTCGTAATTAGACATTGATCTGCAAGGCTAATGCGCCGGGCGCTGGCCCGCAGCGCGTGGGGCCCGGCCGGGACAAAATTACGCCCTGCGACGCCGGAATCCCAAGTTAAAACAAATTGCCCGCAGTGGGGCGAAATCTTTCTGCGCGTCGTTTTTGAGCGGTGACAAAAACTAAACGGCCGAGCTATTTACATCCGTTAATTGAGTCTGCGGATCAGCAAAAGGCGTTGAGGCGGCCGCTGGGGTCAGCGGCGCGCGCGCGCGGTTCGGCGCGACCAGCGTCAGCGGAGAGGCGAGGTGGGTCCCATGCGCCCGCCCCGCCCCGCCCCTTCCCACCCCGCCCTCAACGCCCCACCCCGTTCCGCCTCCGCCGCGCCCGCCCCCTCCCACCCCGCCCTCAACGCCCCACCCCGTTCCGCCTCCGCCGCGCCCGCCCCCTCCCACCCCGCCCTCAACGCCCCAACCCGTTCCGCCCCCGCAGCCCCCGCCGCGCCCGCCGCGCCTGCATGTGTCGGCCGGCCAACTTTTACGGCGCGACTTGTTTAAACACATTCCTCCTATAACGCGGAGCTTTTAAAGCCCAAACTACTAACAAGCTTTTTGTGGGCGCGAGCGGGACGCGCCTTCGCGGTGGCGGTGGCGCCTCGCCCCCCACCCCCTCCGGCCCCCTCTCCCACCGCGGTGCACCCCACGCCCACACGAGGGGGAGGGGGAGCGGGAATCTGTTTTCAATCCGGGGAAATGGCATTGCTAATCCAGAAAGCGATGTTGAGACGAAGGGAAGAGGTAAGGAGAAAGAGAAACACTTACACTAATAGCTGCTAAATAGAAACAGATATAAAAGAGATGCAGGATCGGTCTCCTTTTCATGTTTTCCGGTCAGGAAGGAGTCTGTGAAATAGCAGCGTTTTAATGAGGTGGCGACAGGCTGTTTGAAAGACATCCAAAGCTTTGGATGCCGAGAGCTACGCCGAGCTTGCGCACTCGCAGTTAGTGAAGGAAGCGGAGTCTCTTTTGGAAAGCGGAGAGTCTCCAGCCTCCGCAATCGGAACGTCCTGCTATTCAGAAAACGCTTGTGTGTAAACCTTAGGAACGTTGACTAACAGTCGTCAGACCCGGATATATCTGTGGCTCACCTATGCTACGCAGGCATCACAGATCTTTCACTCCCACTGTGTTGCTTGTGTTGATTTGGCTGCGAAGAATAAACATCATTCTGTCGTTGCATAGCCCTTGCCATTTTTCAGCTTTTTTGTCACAATTTTTATTTGTGTACTCTCGGAAATTGCTACATATTCAAAATGACTGTAAAAATGAAAAATCATGGAAGTTAAACCTTCCAGGTGTTATTTTTTCCTACATATTTATAACTGATTGGTGATACATATTTCTGTTAAATTTTGGTATGTCTATAATGAATAATGTGGTAAAGGAGGAAGAAATGATGTTATTACGTACGCACCGAAACGCAGGAAACCATAGCCTTGTATGGATCAATCACGCAATAGTTTGTGCTTAGGGTAAATGGTCAGCACATCTAATTTCATCACCGCACCACTTGGATTTAACGATACAATTTTACTTCCATTTAACTTCTTTTATAGCTTTCTTATCACCACAATGATGCTACGTTCAACGTTAAAATCGAAAGAACTAAACAAGAATTGAAAACAAGATTTTATTGAATTTAGAGACAAAAAGGAACAGATACGGTTAAAGACTTTCATCAAAGACTTCAACGACAGTGTTCTAATATTCTATTACATTACTCATGCAAAAGTTTTAATACAATTCATTTTTAGAATATATACTTTAAGAGTGTTCTTTGTAATACTTATGTTAGACAAAACGAAACAAATCTTGAGTGAGTTAAAGGAATTAGTGTTGATTCTTTAAATTGTGCAAATAAAGACGGCCATATTGATATTCAAATTAATCTACATTGCCTTCATCACTCCCACGCCGAAGAGAGACAGTTTTTACTTTTATCATAAAAATAAATTAGTTAATTGACTGATACGTTACCACATGACAAAGAATCTCACAATAGTATCTCTCCATTAATACATTTGATACTCGTATAACACGACTTCAGAATCTGTATGGCAAATTCAGAGGCTTGAATTTTTTAAGATGGCTTATTTGAAACTATTATCTAATAGACTTATGAATAAAGTACGTGATTCAGAGATGGATCCAAGGGAAAGGTCTAGAAATAAATCGAAAGATGTAGCAATGATTCAATTCGAATAATGCTATAAATTGTTTAAAATGTATATTTCATAAATGTATTTCAATATGTTGTGGTATATTTTTAAATACTCCAAACTAACATTCCAGTACTACGAAATGAAGCTTTCCTCCAAAGTGCACTAGGTAGTTGGGAAGGGGCGCGTGAGTGGCAGACAAACTCCTGCGTAGTATATTTCATAAATTTATTGTAATACGTTATGGTATATTTTTGAATCCTCCAAACTAGCATTACAGTACTACGAAATGAAGCTTTCCTCCAAAGTGTACTAGGTAGTTCGGAAGGGGCGTGTGAGTGGCAGACATACTCCCGCGTAGTATATTTCATAAATGTATTGTAATACGTTATGGTATATTTTTGAATACTCCAAACTAACATTACAGTACTACGAAATGAAGCTTTCCTCCAAAGTGCACTAGGTAGTTCGGAAGGGGCGCGTGCGTCGTACGTAGCAAGTGCTGCGTGGCATGGCGGCAGCCGAGGGCGGTGGCGGCGAGGCGGCGCCCGTGCCCCCGGACGGGCGGAGCGGGCGGAGCGGCGGCTGCGCCGGATCAAATCACGAGCGCGCAGAGGGCGTCGTCGGTCGTGAGCCGCATATTTCCCGGTGGGTGGAGACGACCTGTGTCGGGGGCGGGGCGCGGCGACTCGGCTCCCGAACCGGGCGCGCAGAAGCAGACGGGAAGCCACAGGGGTGGGTGTGCATGATAGAGCAGTTTTTTACGCCCCGCTGCTGTTGTCGTCTCGCGTCTTGTTTCCCGCCGCCTTCTGCGTCAGGGTTGTCGTTAGTGCTGCCTTCCTTTCTTCTGCCCCTGCTTCGTCGTCGGCCAACGACCTGATCGTTCCGGTTGCTCCCAGGTGTCCATCACGCTTTGCGTTCGAACTTCCAGAGCATCCAACGTGCATACGATGTTATCTTGTCTTACTAAGCGAGTAGATGCATTGCTGGGAATATTAATAGGTACTACCATTAAGAGATTTTAATGAATGCGGGACTCTGTCAGGAAAAAATCGTTGCACCTGAAATGCACTTCCAAGTCTGATGAAAACCATATTTATTTTAATCCAATTTCTGTGCTACTACTATATGCAAATTTCACTGTTATTATCCGCCATCTGTAAATGTTCCTCGTAGTATCACACAAACTTATCATTACAATCACTTAAACCTATCTGTATTACCACATCTTTTATTGACAGCACAGCTGCCGATGCGTCGGAACACCGTCAATGAGGTCGTCAGCATCATTATCATCTCATTTAAAATCTCGGTTGCTATGGTTAGGTAGTGACATTGCCCCACACCTGCTCCAACACCGTGTTGTTTCCCGCCCTCCAGTGCCCAGTCCCAGAGCCTCGCTCGTAAGCGTTTCCAAGGAACGCCGTTTGGCAGTTTCCATTAAGAGCGAGAGCCGAGTGGGCGGGGCGGGGGGAGGGGAGGGGAGGGGGAACGCGGAAAGGGCGGGAGTTGCGGCTCCCGCATATCACGCGTGCATCTGCCCGCCTCTCGGGCGACCGCCTATTGTTTACAGGTTCCCTCTTGTCGTGGTCGCTTACCGCTGACTGCTGAATGTGGATCGATTTTTGTGATGTAAAACAATACGTTCTCTCTGTTCCGCCCCAGAAGGTGGTTAGAAAGTTGACTCCCGCTACTATAATAGAATGACTTACGTTTCAATTTGGTGATCCATGCATGAATGTCGTAAATCATTTGCATGGATGTCGTAAATCAAATGATAATTCGTTTACCGGAATCTCTCACGAACGGTACTATGTGCATCTTCTTCAGAATTAAAAGACATTCGTTTTAGTTACTTGCTCTGTGTTCAAAATGGAAATGAGAACACGCTATTGTAATACTCCTCCCTACAGCCTTTTTATTGACCTTTACGATAACAATAATAGTAAAAAGGTCGTGAGTTCGATTGGTGGGTCCGCGTGCGTTTCTTACGGCCGGATCTGGTCTTTGAACCCTGCTAGTGAATGAAGCGCGCTTTTTCGGCGCCGTGGTCTCGTTCCACTCGTCATTGTCTTCCAGGAACGCCCAGCGAGCGTTGCGCGGGGTGTTGGTTTTGCAACTTTTCCGGCGCCATCCCGCTCGACTGGCGTTTACGGCGAGCGTCTCCGCTCCGGCAAGCAGACCATATCTCGCGCGCGGGTCTCCCGGTCCGATCTTAATTGTGTCGAGTTCCGCCGCGGCGCAGCGCTGTCTGCAGACTTCCGCCTGCTCCGCAGCGCCCGCTCGCTCCACGCCCCCCCCTCTCGCGAGAGCACGCGTTCGCCCGCACACGCCCAATTACTGGTTCCGGTCACGGGCACGTGCGAGTGGAAATCGGGGCGAAAGGACGTTTGTTCGCGCTCTGAGGCTCCGCACGGCAGCCACACGCCCCCGCGCTTCGCACACCGGCGCTGTTACAGAATAGAGAGAGAGAGCGGGTTCTCAAAATGCACAGCATTCCAGCAAATTGATCATTTTCTTTTGTTTAAAGTTTTAAACTAGACGTTTAAAACTTCTTTTTAGACTCATTATTCTTCAGCCGCTTGTACTATATATAATACTTCTATGACAATTGGAAAATTTTAGATGATGTTTTTAGTTTTACTATTTTACCACGATGTGTTTGCATTTAAATACCATTATTAATAAATTAAAATTTGCAATCTTTATTATTTGCATTCTATTTGAATTATTGAACACATTCCAAACCATGATTCATTTCTAAGCGATTTAACTTTGTAATGTCTGTAACATAAATTAATGTATGGCGTACCAAGAGGAATATTATAAGTGATACATTCAAAAATTACTTTTGAAAAATGTGACCTGAGTAAAAGTGAACGGCAGTATTCAAATAATGTAATACATGTTATTCGATCATATGAACTATATATTATGAAATGACTTCTGTAGAAAGAAGAAAAGTCCACGAGGAATATGATAAATTTATGATTCATGAGGTTTATGTATTCAAATAATATTTTAATTTAACCACCACACTGTAT
This sequence comes from Teleogryllus occipitalis, assembly GCA_011170035.1. Classification (NCBI taxonomy): domain Eukaryota; kingdom Metazoa; phylum Arthropoda; class Insecta; order Orthoptera; family Gryllidae; genus Teleogryllus; species Teleogryllus occipitalis. Next base: position 76,241 of record BLKR01003207.1, on the reverse strand, counting down.
CTATAAAAAGAAACCTACTCTCGAATTTTCAGAGCCAGCGCATTGTGTGGTATACCAAGCCGTCGATTTCTATGATAAAGAGGTGTTGATTATTCTATGGCAGCTATAACTCAAGGTATTTTGTTTCGGTACATTTTATCACCCACTGCAGGGAGCGCCGTCAGCTCCCCTCATGGAAATGAGAGCTGAATATCTGGGTATCGATTACATCGAACACCGAGCCGCTCCCATTTGGATCGCTTGCCTGTGTTTACTTTCCAGGTGATCTCTGCGACGGAGTATTACATAATGACAATATCGGAGCGGCGGAAGGGGCAAATCAAAACAGGCATTTGCATTCCCAGGAGGCGCTGTGTTTCCCTCTCCGACACCGCATCTTTTGATACCTCAGAAGCTTCAGACGTGACCAATAAAACAAGCTGACTACGCTTCTTCTGAAAGACATTTATAAAGTCGTTGTAATAGAACATACAGTTATCATATGACAAATATTTTGAAGCAGTATTTTTTCTCTGAAAATTAGTCAGTTGTCTTGAAGCGGTCTATTATTCTCGTATTATCCAAGGTGCTAATTATGAGTTGAAAGAATTGTGTATGATATTATAACATTATTACGATGAGGAAAAATCATAACATGTGCCTTCACATACATTTGATGACGAATATGAAGGGGATTCAACTTTTGAAACGTGGACAAGTAATATATACAACACCTGATCTACTGATGACTGGGAAAATACTTTTAGAAACCGTCTGGTGAGACAGCCCCCAAGTATATTTTCTGAAGAAAGAAGGATCGCAAGGCGAGTGCTGAGTGAAGCCCCTACGCAATGACATCCTGTGCTCTGCTGGGAACGCCGATTGGCGCGGGCGGCGCGTCGCAGGTCGAACGACGAGGTGGAGGGCGGCCAGCGCACAGCCAGCAGCTTATAGTCCAAATTTCAAAATAAACACCGCGCTCCAAAGTTAGCGCGTGGCGCAGATGAGGTTTTTCCCCTTTTCTCTATTTCTCGGGAACGCGCGCCTCCCCCGCGGGCGGGCCTCCCTCAGTGGCCGCCGCCGCCGCCCCCGCCGCTCGCGGGCCGCCCCTTGGGGCGACCTGTCGTGCACCCATAGTCACCGCGCCTTCCAGAGCTGAGCCCGCGGTTCGAATCGCCGTTGTTTCATAAGCAATTGTGTTAGGCAAAGGGGGTTCGCGAGAGATTATGTCGGGGTCCTGTTTCTGCTGTTTCGCATTCCATTGCTGCATCCTCATCCGTATCATTTCTTCTTAACCACACTAGGCATTCACCCACTTTCAGGTACGACCGTAAGGCTTAAGTATTTGTATCATAATCGAAATAAATAATATTCCTTCTCTCTACTAACCGGTGCCTTCCCCATCTCCGCAGTTTTCGAAAAATCAGATTTCAATGAAAATGAGACTTGCACCATTCTCTTAAGCGTCCTTTACGCTATCCGAGAAAAAAAAATTAATCAAAGAATTTCGAGCCATTTTTGAGTATATTTTGAAAATGATGTTATGGCTTCGTGTAAAGTACCCCCAAAAATCAAAATATCCGTTTCAAACTCAGAGTGTCTTGAGTTCATTTAAATCGATTGCGGAATTTCAATTTTGGAGAAAATCCGATGAACGGTTTAGGCGCTAACGTTGACCACGCACGACAAACATGTTTTGCAATCAATAGTTGATTGATTAATTGTTAGTGATTCCGGGTGCGTCAACTACTGAGGCCATTAGTCACGTAAATGTAGTGCATGTTTTTTCATCGGAAGGTGGCGGTGGTCTTCCCACCCTGGATGGCGAGGCCCGGTGCCGACCAGCGGGATATTCCCCAACCTCGTATCTCCCACCAGCGGGGCACCGTCCCAGCCGGGACATGTTCTAAGACCCCGACCGGTCTCCCGGCATGTGTGGTACTGTAGTGCATGGTAGTGTAAGTAGGTGTAAGGGGAGAGGATAGGATAAGGAAGAGGTAGAAAAGATCGCGCCGTTTGTTAGGATACTGCTCCGGCATTCACCTGGTGTAGATCAGAGATACCACGGAAAACTACCGATCAGAGCAGTCGATCGCGAGAATTCTCCTCCAGGCAGCAACTGAATTCGACCTAGCTGAAAAGCGAGTGTTGAAAATCCTGCCGCCGTGGGGAGTGGGAACCTAGGACCCCCCGGTTAGAGGCACTGCAGTGACATGAGTTGATGCACTGAGCCACCGCTCCCGGTGCAATCAATAGATTTTTCGGTATCAAGGACCCACAAAACGTGGATTTTCACTACACGTGTTGGAAAATTTACTATAAGAAGTAATTTACTATACCTATGGACAAGATTTATCCACTTTTTGTTACTAGGACCAAGCAGTAAGAACTTTTAGGTCGAAAATTCGCTGCTTTTCTGCGCACGATTACAATGTATGAACTCTTCTTACGAAGTAAGGAGGAGAAAATAAAAATGGCATGAACTGCACCGAATCATTTTTGCTCCCGCCACATTTTATTTAAAAAGAAAGCTTCTGTCACTAAACAACTTTTTATTCTGCTAATTAGTCTCCTGTAGTTCGCACAAAATGCAAATAAGTTTTAAAATCTGATTACGGCAACATCGTTGAAAACTGTCAAAAAATTATGAGCTGGCATTTCTTTACACTCCGCGAGTACAAAAATAAAGATCTTCACAAACGTGTCGTGGTCCCTGAACAAAAGGGGATTTGAGGATGTTATTATGAACATAAACATATTGAAATGTTGCAGTGGTCGAATTTTCAGTCCCAAAACAGCCACGCTATCAATTTGTCATTTTATCCATGTGACGAAGGACATACTGTGAACTAAAGTTCTCTCTTCGTCTTAGAGAATATCCTGTAATTTGTGTATTGTGGTTGCTACCTCAGCCTCCGTCGCCGCCGCCCCTGTCGCTCCGCCTTCGCTCTCGGGCGGCGGCGGCGGCGGCGGCGACGAAGAGCAGGGCGAGCTAACAGTGGCGAGGCGTGGGCATAACGAGGTGGCCAAACAATGAGCCCCCTCGAGGCGGGAGGGGCGAGCAGCGGGATGCGGGCGCCATCTTGAGGTGCGCCGGGCGCCGCCGACGGTGAGCTCCAAGCGACAGAGGGGCCGGGGAAAATGATGTCTGTCTTGTCGTTAGGTAGGCGTGTGCGCAGACATTGTGTGTGGGATTACAGCAATCTTGAGTAATTACGAAATACGCTTTCGAAATTCCCCGATTCATGTGTTAGAGAAGGCTGACGGAGATCCTGCATTGTCAGTTCAATTTTATATTTTCTGTATCTCTGTAGATCTGAAATGTGGGTACCTGAGGGTAGCGTGAAAATATTAATGAAATAGTAGCAAAGATAGCAATGGTTCTCGAAGTAAAAAGAGGCTTGCAATTGCAGAGGCTGTGATACCGATGGCTTCGTTGACGTAGAACAGGGTAGTGCGAGTGGGTTGCCCGCGAGGCGTGCCCTGTACCAGAGCTTATCTCACGGCTGGTACAGTGGCTGTGGTCCGAGAGGATGGAAGGGAAAGGAGAAGGGATGTCCTCGGGCACGATCGGCCGGCCGTAGTCTAGTGAAAGACGCGAGGTACGCATACCACCGCAGTCTGGGCCAAATTCTTGTTTCTGAGCAGCCCTTACGCGGGAGGGAGCAGGGAGTGCGAGAGGCGTCTGTAGATTCGGAGGCGGCGGCAGCAAGGCGTCATTTGGCGGGCGCCCCGACGCCGATGAAGCGTCGCTTTGTTCGCCAGTCGCCTGCCATTAACGCGTTGGCGGCGGCGGCGGCGGCGGCGGCGGCGGCGGCGGCGGCGGCGCCGGTGCACACGTGCGCGCTGCGGGCACCACAACCGCCGCCGACGCTCCGCACTCGCCACCGCCACCGCCACCGCCTCCGCCACCGCTACTGGATACCTCACCCGCGCCAGTCGGTAGTTATTGGTCCAAAATTAGCTACATTAATTCCCATTTCCTCTACTAAAGCTAATAAATTATCCATTAAAATGTATTAATACGTCAGTCAGATTTCACATTGTCAATTGAGAACAAAATCAAACGTTTACATTGGAAATATCTTGATTTTGTAACCATGTTTACTTTAGAACACAACCATTTATTAAGTTTCTACTATCAGGTTAGCGATAAACAAAGATTATTGTCTATTAAAGAACTGTCCGCTCGTAGATGAGAACCGTTAACTTATAGAGATAGATTAATAATTATGAACATATATTATTTTATTTAAAATTAATACTTATTACAAACTATAACCTAATTATGTAATAAAACATAACACAAAGCGAAAACAAGAAAATAATTCGCCATTAAAACATATTCCTACTTCTTGATAAAAATGTTTAGACGAGGTAGAATTTAAAAAGAAAATAATCATGAAATGATAATAAATAGTGAAGAATACAATAAATCAAATCTCGGGTGTTTGATAGAACATATCTGGCAAACATATTTCCGTATTTAGCCAGGGTTCCGCGCGTCGCGCCGCTTCAGCTCGCACATGCGCATCGCTTTCTGGATGTGGAGGGGAAACAAGAGCGGAGTGAGGGGAGGGCCATGCCCGAGTGTCTAGTGCGATCCTAGCGCCCGCGCGGGAGCGTCTGCGGCGAGTGCGCATGCGCGAGCGGCCACTTCGCAGGTGGTCTGCGCGGCCGTAAAATCGTCAGGCTGCAGAAGAGAAGCGATCCCTGTTCCCTGGCGCGAAACTCCTTAATTTCCATATTTATGCGTGTATTCTCCGAGGACGTAAACGCGCGTCGAAGAAAGGAAATTTGTAAACCGACTGCATAAATCTCCGAGGGTGCAGATTATTTTAATGAGTCGTGGCAGTATAAAGGACTCCCTTTGCATCCCCGTGTAAACGCTCTGAGGTACTTGTCTCACGCACCTCCAGAATAAACGCTGCGTTGAGATTTGAATTGCTGCGTCATCAAGCAGCGTGAACCCAACCGCGTGGTGGGATGTTGGGGTTAACGTTGAAATTTTTCAAGCGTAGTGACCGTATGGTCCTCTTCCTTGTATGTCCAGAAGGGCTATAATTACGTCAGCGTAAAATGACTGATATTGGTTAATTTCTCTCAAACCGGTTCCACAGTCTGCACCGACAATTCGCACATCTATTGTACAAACCGTTCCTATATTTCACCTCGGTGATGTATGCGTCAGGGTATATAGGTAACGTAAAATGTCATGGAATAAATCAGGAGATTCGTGTTTCTTTATCCTCGTCTTTTAAACAGCTATTTGCATAACTCTTCATACGATGTCGCTGACATTCTTAGCCCGGGAATCTTCCCAAGCCAGTTACTTCTTACGCTCACCTGTGCGCCGATGAAAACAATATCCCGCCGCCTGGAGTCCTTTCTCTGGGAGCCGGCAGCTCAGAGTCTTTGGCTTTGAGGGATTATTTCGACAAAAAGTTGTTTGCAAACGCATTGTTATAAAGTTTACTTAAGCATGTCTATTATATACACATCCATTTTCAACCAGTAAATCTTATGACAAGCAAAATGTCTTGGAAGAAGGGAAAGTCATTATGGGAAGAGAATATTGTTCCTGACAAAAGTTGACCAAGTAAAGGAGAAGACGAAAAGTTTGAGGGCCTTTCTTGAGGAGCTTCTTTTGGTTTCGTAATTTTATTAGAAACAATGTTTGCTTAGAAGGAGTCCTTTTTTCAGTCGTTAATGTTCCTTGTACTTAACTTGCTGGGTGTTTCAATATTGCCTTCAAGAAGTTAGGAACTGGTTTCGGTTTTAAACTCTTAGCTATTCCCGTACTCGTTTAAGAGAAGACAGGCCCTAGTGAGCTTGATAACAACACAGCTTTTAAGAGCTACTTTTGATTACTTCTTTCAAAACTTGAAAATCTTTAATTTTAGCGCGTCATCCATCGTTCAATGTCAAGATAAAAGTGATATATCAAAATATTTTTAGAAAAGTTTGCCGGTAAACTTTTCCGATGTGGTTGCGGGTGGCCTGCAGTAGTCCTCGAGGGTGTCGAGGCGGCAGTGAAGTGGTACGGGGGGGGGGCAGAGAAGATTCAGCCAGGCAACGGAAAAAAAGGCAGGAGATTTCCAACACAACTAGCATAAGATAAGAAGGGCGCGGTCACAAGTACTGGCAAGGAGGAAGGTGCTGGATTTGGTGCTGGGAGGAGACGGCAGGTAGAAGTAACGTTGAATTTTGAGGTTTGGGGTGCAGGTCTCAATAATCGTATGAAGCGATTTATAGCTAGTGGGAAATGAGTGATACAGTTTGGAATGTGAGTAGAGCGTCATCGACGTCGCACCCGACAGGATGGAAACGGTTTGACGGCGCTGCGGCGTGAAGTGAAGCGAGGATGTACACGCGTCGAGGATAGCGTGGAGGACGGAAAGAGGGAGGCGAGGACGTGCCAACTGGGCGGCGGGGCGAGGGGTGGAAGTGGGCGGGCGGGGGCGGGCTGGCACCTCGGGGGCGGCCGCGTTCGTCCCGGCGCTGGCGCCTCGGCCCGTGTGATTATTACGGCGGCGACAGCCCGTGAAAGGCAATTCATTGTGGCGGGGGCGGGCACGGGGCGGGGCGGGGCGGGGGCGGCGAGACGACCAATTTCCGGGACGCGAGGCGCGCCGCGCTGTCGCGGCCCTCCGTCACGCGACACGGTCCTAGTGCCAGGACGGGGCCCTCCACCTCCACGGCGACGGCTTTTAATTATACTTTCATGGCTTGGGACTGGGAGGTGCTCCGAAACACAAACTCTTCAACGGGAAAATTGTGATGATGATGATGATGAGTGATTCATGAAAGGAAAAATGGAACGAAGTGATTATTGTGACTTCGTTGATTGGATTCAAAGGAACAGTTTGAGAAAATATATTTTATATTTTATCGTTTTAATCCAATGGATGATATTTTCGATGACGCTGTGGTGATTGTCAAATAAGAAACACTCGTGTGTGTGTGTTTTCTATTATACTAGCAGCGTTCTTGAACTAAGACGCACGGTGTATTGTCCTTAAATGAACAGTTTCTGTTCATTTCAAACTCATTATCACCATCTTAGCGTCGCTTTGCATTCTGTATACTCCATATTATTTTTATTTTCTCCTATGTAGAATATTCTGTTCATTCTCAAGCTTCTCATAATCGAAACCCGACTCATAAATGCAGCATTTAGGTGTTCGTTGAGGAAAAGATTGATAGAGCATATCCGGCAAAATTGAATAAAAAAACATTCCTGGAGCGATTGCCAATCCGGATCAAATATTTGTCGTCGTGCAACCGACCTTCAAAACGCATCGCGAGGTGTAGTAGCCATGCTGTGAGCCTCGGAGTTCCGCCCGCTCGAGTGGGGCGAGGCGCCGTGTCGCGTGCAGGAGACGGTCGCCGTCCCGACAGTACTACGCACCAAAGCGGAGGCCTCATTAAAGTTCCCTCGACAGAAAAATGATTCAGAGGACGATCGGGGCCGAGGGTGGGCGCTGTCGGCGCCTCGACGCGGCGGCGGCGGTGCCAGGACGCGGCGAGGGAGAAGTCGATTCGGAAGTACAATTTCCCTCAAACGGCGGCGTCGAGGCTCGTTCCGATTGTGACACGGAAGGGAAATTCTTGTCCGCTTCCTCACGCCTCGCGTTCCTTCGACCCGCGCGCCCCAGCACGGCGATTGGCGCGGAGGATTTTCTTCCGCTGCGTCTCGCACGAGATACTCCAGGAAATGGAGGAAGCATGCTTCAGACTCACCTGCAGATGGCCCAATAAATATACTTGTGTATGCACTAATCTTATATAGCAAACAACGCCATAAATTTGTTTCTTGCAAATGATTTCTAAATGATAACAAAGAATCAAACCAAATTCAAAATAATGTTTTCAATTTTTTAAAGTTTTCTCATTGAAATATATATTAGCGAATACTGATAGAATGGCAGTTTGAAAACAATTCAGACTGCGACAGACTTCTTCTGTAAAAATAAATATGTCGTATTTTTGTTGAAATTGAGCTAATTAAACACACAACTGAACATATTGTAAATAAAGTCTAACGTAAGAATAAATACAGTAAAATGTATCAAATAATTGAAAGAAATAGTTCATTGGATATTTTCGAAGTTCACTTCTTTTCACAAAACCCAAAAGTTAAATGTATTTTATTTAAAGTGAATATTAGATTTTCTATTCACATAAGGAAAACGGTGTTTGTCTGAATGAAAGCGTCTCTTTTATGCCTCGTAATTAGTTGGCTCTTACCACATACTGCAGATCAGGGTGCAATAGACAATTTAGCACTGCGTAACAATTTAGATGACTGAACTCCACTTTTTCCGCACAACCTCCCTGCAAGCTACCACGTATAGACACGTGTGTGGGCCAACTGCGCCGTTGCTTTGGTGATTAGGAAAACAAGGGGCGACGCGCGATATCCGTGCGCTCTCGTGGCACCTCAGGGACCTTTTCGCTAATCGCCGCGTAAGCCCCCATGTCGGGTTTGTGTGCTCACCACCGCCGCGTGATAAATGAACCAGGATGACGTGATGACAATATCGGAACGCCCGTGTCGAGAACACTTGGCTTTCGAAGCAACCTTTCACGATTCGTTTGAAACGATAATAATCGAAACACTCTACTGCCGCCGGTTTAAATTCACTTCGAACCGCCCGCTTTCTTCTCGGTCCCCCCCCCCCGGAGCCGCCTTCCCAGCCCCCTGCGTATCCCCGTTATTCGCCCTTGCCGTATTTTTGTGGCAAGGGTGGGCGTGTTGCCGCCGCCCAGCGATCCTCCCTTGCTCGCATCGTATTCGGCAGTCGCGCCCGCGCCCGGCCGGATTTTTAACCTGGTAACGCCACGCAACCTTGTATTAGCTGTTATAACTCACGGCGGTGACGCGGTCATCAATCTGTATTCTCTATCAAGACAAGGCCCCTCTTCCTCAGAGCGTCCTGAAAATCATTAGTTGCGTCGAGGCCAGAGATGGGTTTCTGTGATCAGGTGTGGGGCGCCGGAGGGGTTAAGGGGCGCGCGAAAGAGGCGGGGACTTTGGCGGTGGCGGCGCGGTCGCCCGTTAGAGGGAAGGTTTTTGTGAGATTGGATTGGCTCGGTACCACCTTGTGTCACCTCACGTCACGCGTCTTGCATAGCTCTCAGACAATGAGAAATGGCGACACGGGCCCTCTAACGACGGCGCCTGTGTGTACGCAGGCCTTTCTTCAGGCAGCGCCCCGGTCCTTCACAAAAAAAAAAAAAAAAGATACACAAAGATACGGTGACGCGCATAAAAGGCTTGAACCTAAGAATCGAAAAGCGACGTATTGTGGGGCCGCGTCAATAACTAGGCCATAAGTTATGGGGCGGCGAAAACAGCCGGCGGCGGCCATGGCAACGACGCCACGTTTGAAGTCGGGCGCGCGCAGGCTGGCCGCCAGCGCTCGGATTTCCTATTAATGCGCCTTGTAATAAGAGCCCCGTAACAGCGAAGAAGGCATATAAATTTGAGGCTTAATTCAAATAATTGGAACCGTTTTAACCACTCGACAGTGGGGCTATAAATCAGCGCATCTATTAATCAAGGTGATATGCATGTAGGTGATGTAACCTCGCCGAATATAAAGCGAAGTGGAGGCGCTAATCTCTTTATTGATTTAGACGTTTCGCGGTGGAGGCGTTTTTGTCTTCATACGAGCCTCTAAGCCGGAGACGTGGCAACGAGTGGAAGCAGACACCGGTGTCTGTGAGAGCGAAGTGATACCCTCTCTTTTGTGAGGAAGTATCCATCCATTAAGCTACTTGTTTGATTTGTGAGAAAAAATCAAAATATGTATCTTATATAAGATAGTGTCAATAAGTGTGCAAGGTCGCAGAAAATGTAGAACTGAAAGAAATTATGCTGCAGGTGAATTCAACATTTATTCAAAACTCATTCATTAGTTTGAGAATATAATTCATCTCCTATTTTCTCAATTATAAAATTTCTAACTTATTTCAATAACTTAGTTGTTAAACGTAATTGCAATGCGTAGTATCCTAAATTATTCTGTATAAATATTACATTATTCTTGTAAAGAAAACAATTTATTTATAATATTTTATTGTATTTCCTATTGTAATATTCAATAACAACTTGCAATATTGTAATTATTTCTTTAATTAGATTCCATGACTTTTAAATAGATATCCAGCCAACAATTATTTTCTGAAATGAATTGAAATTGCAGTCTTTAAACATGCCGGATGAGATCATTCTTGAAAGATATCAAATGCCTTCAACTGGTACTCACAGAACTTTCTAAATAGAGTATTATAAGAAATTATTGTAATGTAAGTAAAGAATGACAGTGCTTACTCGTGCCGGTGATTCTTGAAATTTATCGTTTACAGCAAATAAAAAAGCTAGCAGAGAAAATATGGATACTCTGAACACAACGCCAATGTCATTTAGAATATCGCGAAGTTTCCATTTTGCAAGGAAGGTTTCCTCCGATCAATTTGAGTGACTCAGCATGTGTTCAATGGTTCAATTTCGGCCAGCTATATTTCCTCGCATCTCGGTTAACTCCAGCAATAACGAAGAACCGCGTCCTCCTGACGTTCCGTAATTAGAAATTAATTAGCGAGTGTGGCTTAAAACACACTCTCGATACGGCGGGCCGCCGCAGGAGCGGGAGCAGCAGCGTCGCCAGGCGCGGCGGCAACCTTGATATATTCATTATAGGCGCGGGCGCGGGCGGCGCCTGGGTGACCGCGCCAGCGGCCCAGGTCATTAACTGGGCGCCGGCGCGGGCGCTGGGCACTGCCCACCCAACCGCCCGCCCCGCCCCGCCCCGCCACCCGCGCCGCCCCCGCCGCCCCGCGCGCACCATAACTCAGCTGTCGTGCGCGCTAATGCAGGGCGCTGGAGACGCGCGGGCAATTAACGGGGTGCTGCTATCTGCTATGGTGTGCGTTGCCTATTACTGAGAGTCTACCACCTCGCTTAATGTCCTTGTCGTCCGACATTTTGCCAATAATGCTTTGGTTGGGGAACTCGTATATCAAAGAATTGGAATGTTGGAGCAATACTGCTGAGGACATATATATTAATTTATACAAACGGCGTGCATATTATATTAATTTCCACAAACTTCCCTACCTCTTGACTATTTGAAATCTGTAATGTTGGCTTAGTTTATTAGACTGATAGCAATAATATTTTTCTCAAACTTTACTTTTGATATTTGTTCACGAATTTATAACATTCGTTACTTAGAAGAAAAAATATCAATTCTGTTGTTTCAAAAGATAAATTAGTACGGTTTTACTTTCTTTTCAGCAAGAATCTATCCGTTTACTTGAAGAGAAATTACTTTCCTTTTTTCTTACAGTAATCATCTCATGTACAGTATGTCACAAAACCAACGAAGTAATGTAATGTAAATTTGAACATGTTATTGTACTCTTATAATCCATAGGAAAACGATATTTAAGCGAATTATTACTAACATTCACAGACTAATATTTGGTACGAAAATATTAACATTATTTTATAATATTCAATATATATATATATATATATATATATATATATATATATATATATATATATATATATATATATATATATATCGCACATTTGGAAGCATTACAAAAGTATGGAGAAAGTGGATCCTCGTTTTTGTCTTACGTAATGATCGTTCTACATTTGAAAGTGACTTGTGTTTCGAGAAAGTCCTATTAAAGCCATTCAGCCTTTTGGATGTTCGATGATGCCTCTTGTAATAGAACAATGAATAAGCGAATTTACAACCAGAAATATTATGGACACGTAATGACTTCAGGGATGTCAATAGGTCGCGGTTGAACATTATCAATAGGTGTAAGAACATTATCCAGGTTGAGCTGAAGTATCCAGAAGTCATTCCAAAAGATTCCAAAATGTATTATCTTTTGCACGGAAGTCAAACGTTCATTATAAAAATAATAGAATGCAAACTAAGAGATGTGGATAGCTGTTGTTAGCAACATTTTGCTATATGCACTACAATAATGTGAAGTGTGAATGTGATGTGAAAGAAGGATAGATGAGATTCTTCACAAGCGATAATTACACATCGTTCGTCATTATATCTGCATCCTTCGTTGACCCACAGGAATAAACTAGTATTTTATTCGTCTGAATTATTTCTTGGGGTTCGAAGCAGTATGAGCAACATTATTAAAATAATATAACTATTTTATAGTTTATAATTAGCAGAATTTTTCTTTACTTATTAATTTTTAAACTTACATTAAGATGTAGATTGAATGATTCTACACGCAAGTTCCCAATGACGGGAAAAAATTATCAGGCTGAAACCCATCGTTTCGACAGCGGTACATTGTTTTAAATGATACAGTTAAGCTCTTAATACCAACGAACATAAAAAAGAAAAACCGTGCACCCTATAATATACCGGTTCCGAGCACAAAATCGATCATTCTTCACTTAAGATCTCCTTACAAAAGTGCACACATTAATCAATATGTATGAAGGACATAAAGAAGGAACATGTGGAGTAGGGGAGTAAACAAGAAGGCGAACAACCAAAAAGTGTTGCCGGAGCAGACGCGGTGCCAGGAAAGTTGCGAACACAACGTGGCAAAGGGAGGTGGCAGCGTTTGGACGGCAGAGGGGGCGTGGCCGGATAAATGGAGGGTCGTCATGGCTAGGTAAGAAGACCAGAGCTGGGTACGGGCAACAGTTGAAGGATGATGCGCAAAGGCGTAAAACATTGTGCACTGTTGCGAGAAGACGGCGAAAGTGAGATCAAATGAGGGAAAAGAGAAGTATTGAGATAGAATGGAAAAACTTATGCTAGCGAGGAAGAATGCAGTTGAACAAACAAACAATTATGACGCCAACAATCGAATGAATGATATGATGCAAAAACAAGGTAAATTAGCAAACTTCAATGGATGAAACTCAAAAAAGGGACGTTGATTAAGATTTTTTAAAGATTCAATGCGCTCTGGAATTATTATTATTATTATTATTATTATTATTATTATTATTGTTATTATTATTATTATTATTATTATTCAATAATAATAATATATAAGAATATTATTATCATCATCTAAAAGACCCCGAGAATACTACGAGCACGGAGTTGTGAGGGTACAACAAAAATGATGCAACGAGAAAAATATAATGCCATTTATGAGCATGAAAACACAGCAAGCGCGCGGCGCTGCCAATTCTCACTCTCTGGCCCCGACGCTCCAGAACGCCAGGTCAGGCGTTTTTACGTCCTCATGCTGAGGCTGAGGTTTGAATGGAACTGGAATGCCACACGAAGAAGTCCAAAAACCAACTTTTCACGTAAGGCAGTGGAATGAACCGGACTTACTCCATTTTTCTTTATAAAGGCTAGTAATCTAGTCCAAAGAGGTAGATACCTTTATTTACACCCTAACTCCATGTATAAAGGTGGTGATTGAGATTTGAATAAAGAAATTGTGATTGCAGAAGCGTACAGGAGCAGTGAGGTAGAGCGTGAGCTTACGGGTAGGACGAAACACAAGAACAGCGAGGGACAGCATACTTAGAAAAACACTCGGGCGACTGTGAGATGCAAGGATATTGTGGTGCGTCTGCGAGAGACGAAGCGGGGCGGGGTGCCTGCCTCTCCGCCCCCATCCGCCCGCCGCGCTGTGGGAACGCGCCGCCCTCCTCGAGCCAGGCCCGCCCGCCCGCCCGCCCGTATCGGTTAAGCGTGTGATGAATTACGTTAAAACAAGAGCCATAAACTCTGACCGGGAGCGACTCAGGTACACCGCCGCCGTCGCTGCCGTCGACCTCGGGCTCCGATCGCGGGCGGTCGTACCACCCCCACAAGCGGCGGCGACGGAGGCGGCGGCGGCGGCGGCACCGCCGGCCTCAATTTATTTTTCACGCCATCCTCCTCTTTTTTGAGCAAAGGGAGGCGGGAGGGGAGTGTGGGCTGTTTTTATCTCGTTCTTTCTCCCCTGCCATTAGAAAATCCTTTATAAATCCTCTTAGACGATAAATTTAGAAGAAATAACTAGCTGGTGGCAACGAGAGCGACCTTCGACCGCGCGCCGCGCCGGGAACGCCCACCGCCCCGCGCTCTATCTCCGTGCGAGGAGAATTCGTTCTGGGGGTACCTACAGTCGCGTCGTGATTTCGCCGAGGTTGTTTATTTGCTTTATGGGAGCACTTAACGGTTCCGGGCTGCGGCTGTGCTCGTGGCGCGGCGAATGGAGGACGTCACAGGCCTTCAGAGAACTTCCAGGGCGGGTGACTGCTGGTGGATGTGGCAGCAGTTCTTTGACTCAGTAGTAGTGGCGGACGCGTCAGCTGCTGAGGACATTAGTCCGTAAGTGTAGTGCATGTATTTGAACGCGAGGGAGATGGCGTTATTCTTCTCACTCTGGATGGGAGATCCTGCGCTGACTTACTACGTCGGTATTTTCCGCAACAATTTCCCTCAGTGTGGCACCTCCCCAGCCGGGACAAGCTCTAAGCTCCCGGCAAGTGTGATAGCATGCAAATGTATTGCTTGTAAGTGTAAGGAGTGAGGATAGGACAAGGAAGACGAAGGAAAGATCGCGCGCGGTCTAAGGGCCCGTTTGTTGGGATACCGCTTAGGCATTCGCCTAGTTTGATCGAATAAACCACGGAAAACTACCGGCGAGAGCAGCCGGCCCCTAGAATTCTCTGCAGGCAGCGGCTGAATTCGACCTAGCTGTCGAAAATCTGCCACCGTCGGGTTTCGAACCCTAGGATCTCCCTCAGAAGGAGTCGGCGGGTGGTGCCGAGAAGCACAGATTGGTGGTGGGTTGCAGCGGGTGGTGCGGGTGCGAGGTGGCGGCGAGGGGCGGAGGGTGGGGTTGAGTACTGGAGAAGCACGTGCAGAGGCACCAACACGCGAGTCTCCGTTCGTTCAGTGTTAACGACGAGTCCCAGGAAGGCTCTCCTTGAATTTGCGGAAGGGATGATTAACGTGGTAATTTTTTTCTCTTCAGAAATGTTAAGAGGTTGTCGTGTTCAAGGAGTTCCACTCTCTCTGCATCTAAGGAAATGCGTTGAAATTTAATGTTAATGTTGTTGAGTGTATTCTCATGCGACTATTAATCCATTTGATAAATATCTTTATATTTGGTGTCCGCAATAAAAAGATCTAATGAATCGCATTGAGGTAATATTTAAAATCAAGTTGTTTGAATAAAAAGTTTAATTGATGGATAAGACGGTTCCAAGCTCATTTAACGATTAATTAAGGTTTAGGATGGTTCTTCATTGTTAATTTTTGGGAAGTGAATGTAAAAGAAACCTAGTTTGGTTGGGATATTAATTTTACATAAAAGCACACCTACCTTAATAGACATCACTGACCGAAAGTTTCACTTCAACATATTCATATACGATAAGTCTACATGTATTTAAAATAAGGAAACCAACGAAAATTGCTTGTTAATTTGTAATTACATGAATTGTTATATGTATAAATATAATATTTCATTAATGGATAATTAACAAATGTAATACTTTGACTTTTCTAAGACCCGAATCTGGGTCTCATGGTTTGTTTGAGTAAGCACACTAACTACCTCCGTAATTTAAATTATTGTTCACTGCAGCGAAAGGAAGCCACGCGCAATGATAGTAAACTCCGGACTAAAGCAACTCACGATTCTAATGTCTTCATTGTCGGAGAATGCAATCTGAGAACCGAGAAGGAGTATTTATTACCGTTCTTCATTCCGCGAAATCGAGAGTTCGAATGTGGAACAGTCAACCGTAAAAGGACGTTCTTTTAATATCCCATTTTTGTTGCGAGGTAGATAGAAGACCGGTTCCTGAAGTATGACTTCATTTTCCCACAGGAAATTTCTTCTACTTCTTAAGCAATCCGCTCGGGACGCAGGGCTTAGAGAACGAGGGAAATGAGCGATTCTGAATTATGACGAAAGCACCTCGACCTGGCTTATAACAGGCTATTAGACTAACCAAAAAGAACAGCTTGGAGAATAGCCAGTTTTGTGGAGAGTGGAAAGACTGCGAAGTTGTTTTCTGCGAGATGTAAATGCGAGGCGCTCCTCTCGAGTATTTTTTTTTTTTTTTTTTGACAGAGAGATAACACAATTGTATAACTGGAATTCGCGTGGAATGCGCTGTACAATGGGTGATGATTTCAAAGCAAATGCGTGTTAACATTGTTGTTTTATGTTAGCTTACGAAAATTATCACAATTGATTCGACACACTTCGCGAGTAACAGAAAACATCCTATAGTCCAACCAACGCAAAATCTTTAATGGAGTTTATACAAAACTACAGTTACGGCTTTTCTTCACTGACTTTCTTCGCACTCCTACTCCCGAATATCTATTTGTGCTTCATTAAATACGAGAATTTTACCCGTGCTCCATTTTTCAATACGCTTTAGCTATTTGCCCAAAAGAATTCTCTCGCGCCGCATCGCGAGTTTCTGCCAGTGCGAATATCGTCACCTGCTCAATTCGCGAGAGGGGAGAGCGTGGGCGAGGGAGGGGGCGACGTGTGAGTGACGGAGCGTGCCCCACGCCCCGCCGTGGCGTGCCCATCTGCCTGCGATGCGTCCCGGGCGCACGCGTGCTCTCTGGCCTTCGGACTGCGCCGGGCGAACACGCGCTCTCGCCGCTCAATCCTCCCTGAGCGATTTTATGCCTTTTTCTTCGATGCCGTCGTCCTCGGCTGTAATCTGTTCGTGTCGCCTTGTTTATTGTACACGTCTATTCTTTACTGTCATGTGAACGGAATGTCTGACATTGCAGTTTGAGTGACGCTGAGTACTTAATGTAAAATACGAGAATGTGTACGTTCATTAAGAATGTTGAGATTACCTTACAGTGGTTTTGATTTATTATTATTATTATTATTATTATTATTATTATTATTATTATTATTATTACTGTTCTTACTGTTATTATTATTACTTTTCTTACTGTTATTATTATTTGATGTTATCAATTTTATGTTTTGATCATGACTTTGATCTTTCTTATGGCTTGTTTCTCAAGCCTTCCTTAATGTACTTTTCTCGTGGTCTCGTTCTTTTTTCTTTTGACTCTCATTTCTTTCCCTATCTCTAACGTTTCGTTTCTCCTTCCATTTTCCGTCAACTACCCTCTTATAAATGTCTGGCTTCTCCTTCCAATAATACCAGCTATCCGACATTTTGAACAGTAGGCTTTTCCGTAATTTCCCTTTTGTCTTCTTCGCTTTCACCGCGTTTTTATTCTCCCTCGCCCATCCGCCGGCGCGGCGCGGCGCGGCGTCGCCCTGCCCCGATGCGCTTCCTTGTGCGCCGCTGTCGCTTGTGACATGCCCTCGGCGTCACGCGCCTTCTCTTTCGGTGCAAAAATGGATCTCGGTGCGTTTTGCGCCTGCCCGCTTCCCTCCCTCCTCGTCTTTTTCTTTCGAAGCGGTGAAAAAAGACATTGACATGAGACCATGTCCGCTTCCTATTTTGCATATAATCACACAATGCGTGCCCGGCCGGAGCTCCCTGGCGGGCCCGCCTCTCGCTTGACGTGCCACGAACTCCCATGCAAATACTCTGTGGGGATGGGGAGGGGGAGGGGGAGGGGCAACCGTAATGGCCGGTGCGCGGGTGCGCCGCCGAGACGCTGCCGCCGAAACGGCAATTTCGAAGCGACGTTAGCGTCGTGGCGCGGCGACGGGGATGCACCGCAATAAGGCAATATAAATTCCTTGCAAGGCGGCGCAGCGCCGACGGTAACCGCCCTCGCCGCGACTCCAATCGACCGTTATTTTGGGATCGTAATTTCTCAACGAGTCGAAATGCAAATGACGCCGGATTCGAAACAGTCAAGGATAGTGCATTCCGTAATGAACATGACGTATTTTATTGAAGGTAATCGTTGAATGGTTCGGAAATAAACTATCTACAACGATACCTCGGCTGTTAATGTGAATAACCGTGACTTTCATTTGAAAAACGTCTTATAATTTTGAAAATAAAACAGTACACACCTATTTGAACGAATTAATGCGGATTCGTTTTTTGAATTAATATTTTTTTATGATATGTGGCACTACTCGTGGGAATCACACGGATGCAGAGTGCTGTGCGTCACGTATTGGAACAACTTTTTACGGTGGTCACAATCACAAAGATCTAAAGGCACTGCAGCTCTGTAGGAGCACGCCCAGGGACTAGGTCACGGACGGGCGGGCACCTCGTCCTCATAAAGCTATCTTTTTACTGCGAATAAAAAAAGGTACACCCATAAAGGACGCTGCTGGAACGAGGTACTGCGCCCCGATAATCGTCGCCATACCGGTCGCCACCGCCGCCTCCTTCTGCCGCCCCCACACACCCACATCCCACTTCTCCACTGTCCCTTCAACGAAGCGTGTTTCATCCACACTCCATTTATACATCCTACACCGCTCCAGGTGTTTTCTTCAAGCTTGATCATTTTTCACTGCCGCCTAACATGTTTTTCTTTGAGAACCTACCTCTCTATCTGAAGATTTCCAAGAAAGTTCATACCACACTTCTTCTTTATCCACTATATTTCCTAGTTGTAGTTCTCCAATTCTTTCGGCGTCTCACGGTTCCAACGCCGCCCGCGATCGTGACAGACAACTGCGGCAGCACCGTCGCCTCCGTCACCGCCTCCGTCGTCGTCGCCGCCGCCGCCGCGCCCGCCTCCGCCAGCCCCGCCCAATTACGCGACCCGGCCCGTCGTGTTATTAGCCCCGATGCGCTGATACGTTGGTGGGTAAACGCGGTCGTGATGCCGCCATCCCTCATCACGGCCACAAAGTATAGTGTTTTCGAACGAATGTCCAGTACGAGGCCCGACACTTTCCTCGCTGTTGTTCGAGGCGCTAACCTCAAGGACAAAAAGTTCGCTGGGGACGTCCCCTTGCGACGCGCGGACTTTCGCACTGCTGACCTCCTTTCACGACGCGACGCAACTCGCAGAAAATTGCAGCCTGCGAGTCGACATGTTTGCGATGGGTAGTTAGATATCGGCAATCGTAGAATTGCCTCAGGGTCTTTCTCCTTCTCTGCATGCTGCTATGCTATGGCTACCTGATATCCAGGGACGTTTATGGAAGTGGGAATCGGTTGGATGAAGGAAGCCTGAGAAGCTTCAGCAATTTAAATGCAGATGCACACAACAGATTGAAAAGTGGACGGCTCGAGTCGTGAATGCTATGTTCCAGCACATTTCGATGTTCAATTTCCATATTTTGAACGGAGATTAGCAATGTAAAAGTAGCTGTCGCGTCCCTATCACGCCTTATGACGTTCCCAAAAAAGGATGAAGTCGTAAGCGCAGCACCGCATCTTGCCTGTAAATCAAGACTCAAATCCTTGGAATAATGCGTTGAGAGTATTCTCGGAAGCTAAACTTTCAAAACGTCTCCACAGTCATTAAAGGTTTTGAACAATTCAATGACCAGTTTAAATGAAATAAAACAATGATTATAAACAGCCATATCTTGAAAATTCTGAATATGATACTACCAATAGATAATGACCCTGCCTACACAATTGTATAGGTTTAATAAGATCCAACACTTTTCTGATATATTTAAGATGATTTCAGGGTTGATATACTTCATTTTATGTATTTTATCATCCTATTTATCTTATAAATTTTCTGTATTTAATTTAAGGTTAAATCGAAGATTATCATTGAGTAAAATATTGTAATTCTTAATGTGTGTGTATGTAGAAATTTGGTATTTTAGAGTCAGATTAATCAGTTTTTTTGCTTGATAGCAGTGATCTAAGCCTAGGCCCTGTTTTTATTTATTATCCGTGCAAGGGAGACATGTGGCGAGCGTGACGCCGCACCTAGCTCACTTGACCCGCCTGAGCTTTTTCTTTCGTCACACAGCTACAGAAACTGACACGATTTGTATTAGAAAGTTCGCCTCGATCGGTAATCAAACCCGGGACCGTCTCACAGAAAGCTAGCACGCTGTCCTTGAGTCTCCTGAAAGGTGAAGTTCATAATATAATTTCACTATTATTTCAATATCATTCCACTAAAAGACTATAAATTACACTAAGAAGTCATAATCCGTTAAAAAATCATCAACTATGACTTACGTACAACTTTGTATAAGGCATTTCTGACCAAAAATTCAACCTTTCTTCTTCGACCGAGCGATCACTATGCTCGGGAGCCTAGTGTGGAACCACGTAGCTCTAAGAACACGAGCTCGGGCCCACCACGCACGGACAAGTGAAGGGCGAGAAAGGGACAAGCACTCAGTGATCACCGGGCCTCTAACAAGCGCGACCCGCCGCCCGCAAGACTCGAAACCCGGGGCTCCAAAATGGCGGCGCCGCGCGACTGAGTGACACCGAAGAAAGGAAGAAAGGGTAGTTGCCGCCGCCGCCGCCGCCGTGTGGAGGACGTCTTGTACAGGGCGGCAGCGGCTGCCACGGGCGGCCTAGGGTTTTTTCTCCGAGCGGAGGACTACAAAAAAGATCTTACCCCCGCCCGCCCCCCGCCGCAGACGACATACCGACAATAGATCGGTCGAGTCACCACGCTGATTGGTGTCTATGAAGACAGGTCTCCCTTCTTCGTTAATGATGCCACCGCAGTCCAACAGCTATTTAGCCACTGGGGTGTCGGGGCGCCTCCCTCCCTCCCTCCCTCCGGCGCGGCCACTGCCAGTCAGGTCGTTTTTTTTCTTATTCTTCTTCTTCCCCGGGGACGAAAAGGGAAGGAAATTTCACGGCCGATATTCTTGATGCTCTGGCGTCGGCGTCTAAAAGGACACTTCGCGTAACGTCGCGTAAGAATCTTTTCTCTCCCTGCTTAGACTAACACTACAAGTTGACTGCTCTTTCCACTCCTGGTTTCCCTTTCTCAAGGTTTTCTTTGTTTTTCTAACGGGAGTCCCTTTCCAGTCTTTCCGTGTCGTTTCGCTATTCACCAGCACAATAAAATTTGGAAGTATAGAGAAACCGGAATTTTTTGTGGCAATATTTCTTCTCTATTGCCCCCACTCGTCGTCATCGGAAGCGGCGATGGCGGCGGCGGCGGTGGGGCTGTCGACAGGTGGACCGGGCAAATGAGGCGGCCTGATGGGCCATACCTCCGACACAATACCTGCTCGCAGAAGACTCTCGGTATCGTAATTAAAATCTATTGAGCGAGAAGGACAGCGCGCGGACGGAGACGGCAGCAGCGGCGGTGACAAGAGTCGAGGAGGGAGTTGCCGGCCGGGCGGCCGGGGGTTTTCACAGAACTTCAAAGTCATCTCGGGAGTGGAGAACCATTTCATCACTCCGCCAAACTACAATGGGAGCTTCTCTTTGCTGATGATGTACGCCATTATACGAGGGTTCACGCTGGGACAGCTGGAGGAGGGGGCGAGGGCGCGAGGCTACCCGGGGGCAGCGGGGCCACGCTGCAATAACAAACCCCCGAGGTATAAAGTTCATGCCGCGGACGACGAAGCGGCGGCGCGCTGCGACCGGGAGTTGGTCTGAGGGAGGGCGAACGGAGACAACAGCAGTTCTGAGGGAAGGCCGCGGAGGAGGGCGGGAGTGGGTGTGGGGGAGCGGGTGGATGGGTGGGTGGTTGGAGGGCAGGCGCGTTCGGATGGACAGGGAGGAGGGCGGGTGGGAGGGTATGTGGACGGGTGGGTGGTTGCGGGTGAGGAGGGCGATAATGACGCGGCTGGACGACGACGGGGCCAAAGGTGAGCGCCGACCGCCTTAGCGACCCCGCCCCAGAAGCTGTGAGTGCGGGTGACTGAACCGCTCGTCCCAGCTCCAAGTGACCTCCGGAACGGCGTGCAAAGAACTACTGGAATGGAATACATAGTCTCCTTGTTGAAATTTTCTGAATGGACTTTTTTGCCGTGTAATAAAACGCAGATGGAAACTAAAAATGAAATAATGTCTGTACGATTTATAATTTCATTTCATGTTTGGAACCTTGGAATTCTTTCCAATCAAGCAAAGGTTTTAAAATATATTTTCTTCTATACTGTCACATTATTAACTCGATTTTCATTTCGACAATTATTCGATTTTAAACGCAGATCCGGTTTGTAAGGGAACATAACACACCAAACGGAACATGGTACAATTATAATTATTTATGTACTAATGAAGTAAAATCAAAGAATATTTATACCGTTCTGCGATGCGTCAGGCTAGTTCGCGCCCATACAATTCCGCCAGAAGCACATTGCTCACGTTTATGCGCGTCGTTTCTTGAGTGCGCGTCGTGGTGGTCTGTTTACGAAGCGCTGCACGACGGGCTTCCATATATGAGATTCAGAGAAGAGCTCCGCTCGCTCGTGGAATTGGACGTCTCGCGTGGCGAAGTTGCGTCACGAGCGCTTCCCTGCGGGCGTCGAGGCGCGGGGCGAGGCGAGGTGAGGCGAGGCCTAGCGCGTTCACGCCGCGACGGGCGCACCCGAGCGCCCCCGGCGCCTGCGCCGACGCCGACGCCGACGCCACCTTACCATTCGCGGCGGCTGCTCCGCGTAGCTTGCGACTTGGGCTGTAGGACGCGTAGTAGAGAGGCGACATGGGATGGTTGATTGATGAATTTATGTTTTCGTGTTTCAACTACAACGGACATGAGTCCCGTATGTGTAGTGGATGTTTTATATCACGTGAGATTGCGGCGTTCTTTCGTCGTTGGATGGTGAGATCCGGCGTCGACCTAGACGTCGGCTTTAGCTTTTCCCCCTACCAGGTATCTCCCACCAGTGCGACACCTCCCCAACTACGACAAGCTCTAAGCTCCCGACCGATCTCCTGGTATGTGTGGTAGTGTAGTGCATGTTAGTGTAAGTGTGTGTGTAAGGGGAGAGGATAGGACAAGGGAGAGGAAGGAAAGATCGCGCGCGGTCCGTGGCCCTTCTGTTAGGGTACTGCTCAGTTACTCTCCAGGTGGTGATCGGAGAAACCACGGAAAACTACCGATCAGAGCAGCCTCCCGCTAGAATTCTTCTCCAGACAGCGACTAAATGCGACCTAGCTGAAAAGCTACTTTCGAAAATCCTGCCGCCGTCAGGACTCGAACCTAGGAGATCCCGGTCAGAGAGACTGCAGTGACATCAGCTGATTCCCTGAGCCATCTCTCTCGGTTTCATTCTAACTTCGTATTTTAAGCATACTCCATTGCTTTTATCATTAGTGACAAGATTGCCATTTTCATGAGTTGTCATGATTCCATTGCCGTCTCTTCATTCCAACGTTGGCTGTTCTTATTACGTAGCTCCTCTCCTTTGAGTTGATCAGACACTCAGACCTTTGGGACTGGTAATGAATTTCGTTGCTTTTTATCAAAATATCTTGGCAAATTAAAAGCGAGATTTGTCTGTCGCTGCCTCCCTCACTTGAAAATGGACGCCGCATCCACCTGCACTTGGTCTCCAGCGTAGATCCCCCCGCTGTTGATACCGCACTCAGTTTATACACGGCGGCTCCCGTCTCTCCGGCCGGCGCCGCGCCGCCGCCGCCGCCGTCGTGGTGCCCGGAGCGCTGAGACGCTCGTAATTAGGACGGTCGCCGCCGTTGCCACGGTGACCCTGGGAAGCGTAGGGTTGGAGCGGCCCCGACGTCGCTCTCCTCGCCGCCAACTCGTCCGTCCGAGCCCGCGGCTGCGTCAACTCGATCTCGCTCTAATAAGGCCCGGCGGAGTAGCTCTCCGCCGAGGCTCGAGTGACAAATAATTGGTGTTTCCAGAGAAAGGGGGCCGCCTCTCCAGCAGTGCAGAATAAATAAATCCCTCGCAGGATGAATGTGGAGCAGGCAACACGACACAGCTAAGAGGTTTTTCAGAATGTAATACCGCTCGCAGGGAGGAGATGCCCGGGCCCACGGCTTTTCTTCCCCGACAAAAGCAACGGTCACACACAGCAGCGGCAGCGGTGGAGCTGCGCGCGTTCCGGCGTGGCGGAGAACGCCGGGGCGGAAGTTGGCTTGTTACAGCGCGGATGAAAAATTAGAGCATGCTCCAGGCGGCGAGACTGCGGCGTCCGGCTTCGAGCTCGCCCCCGAGCGTTTTTCAAGTTGCCAGCAGCTGCGCCGGCTTAAGGCTCGGGCTGTCGCCCCGCACGTACAGATCCAGTCGAGGATTCTTTATTTGAAAAATTGCGCCTACTAAATAATTTCTGACAGTAATAAGTAAGGTTAAAGTCGCAAGAAAACTGTGTAGTTTCTTTCAAAAAGTTTAATTATTTTAGAACCTGATGCAACTTGATAAAGTGTGAAGAAAAACACATCCTGTGAAAATACTTTGTACTAATTTAACCCCACCATTTTTTTTCTCGGTTCAATTTATTTAAGCAATCCAAGTTAGGATATTATTGGTTCGTCCAAAACCAATGGCGTCATGTTTCGGGGAAAGGAGCGAACTAGAAGACTAAAACAAGAATCGAACTGCATATAATAATCTAAATTTAAGCGCAGAACTCTCCCTTTCAAATTAATCATGTGTTAGGAATTACTGCAATTCTAAACTCAAAAAAAATCCACATGATTTCACGTAAATTGAATAATCTTAAAGTTTTAATTAAATATTAATTTATTTACTTCTCGTTCCATCATGAGTGTGTGCACATGCGGCTGCTAAGGCCCATGCAAACTCCATCAAATGTGGTATGGTCAAAGACGTTAAATTGAGACATAATTGAGCCCGATGAATACAGATCACAATATTACAGTTCACAGTAATTGTTCTGCAGTTCGAAGACAAATTCCAATGTCTCCCGACAACGTTCATGGTTGATTTGGAGTTAGGCGGGAGCGCGGGAGTCTTAGTCGCATCGCGGGCGAGTTCAATAAATTAAAAGATCATTAAGAAGTCATCTGATGACAGATGACTGAAGTCTTATAGTGAATGCTGTTACCGGCTTAGGTTGATATCCATTGATATTGCTGCAGTGCCTCTGACCGGGAGGTCCCTGTGTTGGAGTTGTGACGCTAGCTAGGTAGCTCGGTCGAATTCAGCCTCTGTCTGGAGGATAATTCTAATGACCGGCTGCCCTCTTCGATAGTTTTTCCGTGGTTTCTCCAATCAACGTCAGACGGATACCGAAGCAGTATCCTAACAAGCGGGTCACTGACTACTCACGCTCTTTCCTTCCCCTTGTTCTATCCTCACCGCATGCTTACACTCACTTACCCTTACATGCACTACACGACCACACTTGTCGGAAGATCAGTCTGGGACCGTTCCCCGCTGGTGGGTGATGTTTGATTGGGGACAATATCGGAAGCCGAATTGAATGTCGGCGCTGCATCGTACCATCAGCAGGGAAAGATCACGCCACACATAAAAACATGGAGTACACTTACGGGACTAATGAGTGTAGCAGTTGACACGCCCGAAAAAAACAACCAACCAATCAATCTGAATGATGTACTGAAATCCAATTCGACCCGATTAATGCACCTCACAACAATTCCTCCGAGAGCGGAGGTTTAACTGAGATTTGTGCAGACGCCGTGCTTCCATATTTGTTGAGGAGCGGCGCGGGAACGCGCTGGGGGTGAGGGTCGCCCCGTCGTGCCCCGCCCGCCGGCGGCGTTGTCATCGCGGCGGTCGGCCGCATATTTCACTGCGCTATTAACATTCTTGCCGCCCGCGAACCGGTCGGCGCGGAGTGCTTTGTCATTGCCGGCTCCTTCAATGGGCTCCCGGCGGGCGCCGCCGCCGCCGCCGCCGCCGCCGCTGGAGCCCGGATGCAGCGCCGCGCTCCGGGCGCGCGGAATTGGGCGGGGCGGGGCGGGGCGGGGCGGGGCGGGGTGGGGCGGGTGGGGGGGGGGGGGGGGGGGGGGGGGGGGGGGGGGGGGGGGGGGGGGGGGGGGGGCCGGGGCTGGAGGCTGCCACCGACGCTGCGCCGCTGTACGCAGCTCTGCGCCACCTGCCGGATGCGCCGCTACGAAGCGCAGAGTTGGGGCAAACCCTCCGGCTGCGCTAGTGCCATGGAATGCCTACATATACGACGGTGACCGAGACGAATTTATAAAACACTTGTTGATTTCGGACTCTATTCTTAAAGTAGCTACTGCGAAGTGTGAGTCGCCTTAGCAAACCTAGATATTTTTAAGTTGTTTAAACGTCTTAACATTCAGATACCTTAGATGAGAAATTATTTCAGATAGATGAAAACAGCCCAAGCATAAGAAGGGAAAGTCCCAGATGAATAGTTTAATGCGTGATCGCACTTAGGAAAAGAAAATTATCTTCCTCCTTCAGTGATTAAAATGATCCTTACACGAGTGTGGCTGAATCAAACAAATATTTCATGAATGCTTCCATATTACAAACGACTGCGTACAAGGGATGTGATTCTCTGCACTTCGATGAACTGTCTCCCTCCCGAAGCGTGAGCTCCCCAGTAGCGCGTGCCTCGGAGGCGCTGGCGAGGAGCGAGCGGCGACGCGCACTGCAATTAGTCGCAGCCCGAGAGCCGCGCCCGCGCGGCGCCGGGGCGTCTCCAGCGGGCGGGCCCGGCGGGCCCGCGCGTCTTGCACGTCCACTCTGCCGCTGACGCCGCCCAGGTGTGGTGGCTAGAGTGCTACCATCCACCTGGGGGACCGCGCTTGGAATCATGGGCCATCACTACGGGGAACACGGGGAGTATCTCGGTCAATGCCAACGGAATTTGTCAATTGATGAATTTATTAGTGATTCCCGTGCTATGGTCATTATGTTGTTGTCGCGGTATGGGGAGTGATCTTCCCTCGTTCGATGGTCAGATTCGGCGCCGTCCTACCAGTCGTCTTGAAGGGATTTCCTCCACCAGATGATCCCCCATTAGCGGGGCACCCCCCATCCAGTCGTGATAAGCTGTAAGCTCCCAACCGATCTCCCGGCATGCGTGGTAGTGCTTGTAATGCTTATAAGTGTGAGAAGTGTAAGTAAGGGATGAGGTTGGACAAGGAAGAGGAAGGAAAGATTGCGAGCGATGTGTGGGTACGCCCCGGCATTTGCCCAATGTTTATCAGGAAACCACCGAAAACGACCGATCATAGCAGCCGCCCCCTACAATTCTCTTCCAGGCAGCAACTGAATTCCACTTACCTATGTATTCAGTATCGAAAACCCTGCCACCGCCGGGAATACAATCCTAGGATCTTCTGGCCATAGACTTTGCAGTGATGTCCATTATCACTATATTATGATGACTCAATAATCATTACCACTAAAACCTTGTTCACTACCACTGAATTTTGTTTGTATCGCATTCAATGTCTCAGCACCATAATCAAATATTAATCCCAGTCGCCTCCATTTTGCTAGCGTAACATTGTAGATTTTGTTGTTTCTAACATTCCAATAACTGTTTTATGTCCTTAGCCCCGACTGTACGTGAGTTCTGCAGTCTTTCTTTCCTCCTTCTGTCTCGTCTCTGTATACTAACATCGCGACCTTGCCAAGACACAGGTCCCGGCAGTTAACATCGTGGTTGTTATTTGGGCAAACGTCTTTGATGGAGATGGTATGACGAATAATTTGAAACGCCACTATAATCTCGGGGAGGTTTGATGATAGGACGTAAGTGCTTTTGTCTCGAAGTCCCACGACTCAAGCACACAGATTGAGAATTTTGATGAGAATCCAGGTTTGTTTTTCGATTTACGTGCTGGAATTTTCCTGTTGTGACAATATTGTGGTTTACGACATTATGACAGAAAATAACATGCTGAGGGTAGCTTATAATCATCGGAACATGTTGAACAAAACTCTGAAAGAAAACAATAAAAAAAGACAACTGGACAGCTGAATGTTTGGGAGAACGTTTTTTCTTTCCTGTTGAAACAGCTCAGACTATACTCTTCGGTACCTCCGACGTGATTTCTTACCTTATTTACTATGCAGAATCTTGAAAAGTAAAGTGAAGCAATGCTTGGTTCCGTTGTGTACTTCATACACATGGACAACATTCATATAATTTTGTTTCCTTGAATTAATTTGCTTGTACCTGTCAGTATTATGTCTGTAACATTTTTACTTTCAGCCACTAGGTGTGACTTATTTACTCAAAATATATTTAATGAGATTTCAATAAACGCATTTCAAACACATTGCACATTGGTCTATTGCTTTAAAATATGAAATAAAAAGTAATTTGTGAAGAAATAACATTTATTGATCTAATATACAAGTTTGTTATTGATATGATAGAAAATAAGTGTGTTGTTGTGCACATTATCTAATATCTTCTTCTGTGTGTTTACAGGTAAGTATCGAGCCTCCTGCGGCAGAGATTGCACGGTGAGGACGTGTCGGCACCATCGGGCGGAGGATCTGCGAGGAGCAGGAGGACGGCTTCTGCCCTTCGCTCTCGCGCTTCGCCCTCCGCCACGACATCGAATCACAATTCCCCCTTCTCCCGTCGCCCTTCGCCCGTCGCTCGTCGCCCCGCCCGCGCGCTTCGCTTAAAAAACCCGCGGGCCCCGCGAGCTGCGGCGGCGGCGGGGGCGGCGGCGCGGCCGAGCCACTAATTAACATGGTACACCGTCGGCCTTTTTAATTCTGAATATCCTCGTCGTACACAGCGTGCCCAGGAATCTGCTTCCGAACGGAAGGCAATCCCCAGGAGCGCTAACTCTTGTTTCGGTGCAGAGGCCAGTTTAATCACGCGGAGGCCGAGCGCTGGCCGTTCGCGAATCGCCTCCGCCGCCGTCGCTGTAATGTTCTGCGAGGCGTGACCGACGCTGCGCGTTTGTTTGCCACTTGGCTCGCGGCGGTGGCGACGGAGGCGGGGGCGGCGCTATCGAAAAACTGCGGATGCGGGCGAATTCCGCGGCGGGCGAGCGGCCCGCCTTGTTTTCCGCGCCGACGGCTCGCGAGGACGCGTCAAATTGAAAACAAAACTAAACGTTTGCGGTGTAGTAATTCGCCGTTTAAGCTCCCTCCTCTCGGTCATTTTTTACGGTCATTAAAAATTCGTCTCCCTGCACCAGGGATCCGAACGGCGGCGACGTATACTGTTGAGGAAACCGCGGAGTCGTTGAAAAAAGGGGCGGGGTTTGTTCTTGCGGTGGTGGACTATGAACGGCCGGCGACGCGTCTGGTGTACGCGTCGCGAGCCTCGCAACCGAGCGTTTGCCCCGCGAGGGATGGTCGACGTCAAAGACAGGCTCCATTGCGCGGCAGGCGTATTAAAAGCAAAGGAAACTGCGCGTTAAAACAAGAAGCGTAAATTGAACACCGAGGAGTAGAACGGTGTAATGTAACCTCGATTACTGGCGAGAATCTTATGTAAAATATGTTAATAAAAACATGAGGGTTTTAGGTTGTCATGAGGAAATGAAACGCTGGGTTGCGCGGAAATATTGCAAAATATCCATTAGGTGCCTAAGTGTCGTATCTATCGCAAATTTAGCTCGCCGCAACAAAACTGTTTTCTATTAACAATATTTCAATTCCTCCGCCCAACTATTACTGGATGTCTCGTACTTCCTTTACCCATTCCGTCATCATAACAGCAATCTCTGTACGCTGGAATAAGGTTGCGGCTGTTATAGATTGATAGGGATTTGAAATTCGAGCCAGAGTATTCGATTTAAAATATCCTTAAAGATGTGGTATTGTTCATTAAACAACACACATTCTTTTCCGATATTAAAACCGTCGTATTGTATTTGCAAAAGAATGAGCCAAGAAGAATTTTCGCGATGAGTAGTAATTTTGCGGGAATACCTGTAACAGCGCAGATTTACTCCTTGAGCGCTTGTAGAACGTGGAGCGATTAATGGTAGAAACATGTTACCCGGCTAATGGATTATGCGGAAAGGTATTTCACCTAAAATCGCCGCCCATTACTCTCTGGAACTTGAACGTGGGTACTCACGAATGTGGGAACGATCTGAGAAGAGAGAAAAGTAAAGTGGGTAAAATTTTGTTTCTGCAACTTTTTCATGCAACACGTAAGGGTCCTATTTCCTGGGCATCGCTGCACACGACCTCAGTTTTGTCTGTCAGATACCCATGGTAAGTATTTTTTTTTTCTTTTCGTATTTTGATGGCGTTTTGCATTCTTTCTCATTAACATATTTCCACTTAATGAGAAAATGTAGAGCGATGTACTAACTTGCACCAGTCAGGTAGTTAACTTTTATTTCTTTAAAATGTACAAGAAGCATCCGAATTTTCCCCTACTTTTCAGTTTTACAAAAAAAATGTTTATTCTATTTAGAAAACTATCTTAAAAGAATTCTGAATAGAAAGAGTACAATGTTAAAATTCCGTGACTGTACAAGATAAATCTAGTCTTTCCACAACATCTTGTGTTTCTCCAAATTACCTTGTCGGGAACACACTTTCGCATCTCCCTGTGGCACATTTCTCAGCTGCCCCTACATTGAATTAGATTTTGTATGCGTGTTTTTTTAATTCAAACATCAAGTCTGTATAATGTTGGAGGCAAGTTTTAATTAAAAGGCATTGCCAATTGCAGATCATTATGAGCGTTCTCTTGCGGGCGGAGTGGCGCGGTCGCGCGGCGAGGGCGGGGGCGGGGGCGGGGGCGGGGGCGGAGGGAGCCGGGCCGGGAAGAGAAGGGAAGGCGGCGAGGCGGCGGGTTAAGAGTTTGTGGCGGCCGGTCGTAGCGCCGCCACTCGGACAGAGGGGCGGGGCGCAGTCGAGCTTAAAAACCGTTTCTACATGCAATGAAATTCCCCCAGAGGTAGACAGCGACACGGGGATTTTAAAAAATTTTAAAAAGTCAAGCACTGCGAGCTTTAACCCCCGTGGGGTTTCGTTCTCCGTGTGCTGGAGGGGCCGGGCGGCGGGGTCAACGCGGAGCCCCCTTGTGAATAGTCCTTGCCGCTCGCGACACCGCGACCATTCCGTTCCAACAAGTTCCACCCCGCCCACGCGTACAATTGGCTCATGGAGTGGCGAGAGGGGAACAAGGGCGACTCACAAATACTGCATCTCTTATTCATTAACCGCTCTCTATTCGGGCTTTCTATCAAGAGTGAATGGGGTACCTTCGAATTGGATATCGAAGAGGTGGAATAACATAAAAGGAAATAAAACAACTTCGCTAATTAAATAAATAACTTGCGTTGGGGAAAATGTTTTTTGGAAATAGGGAATGTAATGAATGAGGAAGAGGGAACGTCTATTAAATGTACATCGAGTTATTATAACTCCCAATTGAATGACAGAATTTTAACGATATTTTACAACCGACTGGGTAGGTTCTGGTCACGTCTACTGCGTTGTTTTGTAGCTAATTGATATGCTGTTGGTATAGATGCACATCTCCCATTCTAGCCAGCAAACAGATCGAACGATTAGAAAAAAAGGGGCTCGACAGAGACGGAAAAGCACTGCAGAATCTTCTTCGGAACGTCAGCGAGCTGGGTTCCATTGGTAGGCACATACAGAACTTGCAACTCGTCCCCAAACGAGATCCGAAAGCTACATTCCCCTGCTGCTTTGCGCGCCCGCTCTCGTCCGACCCGCCGTTTTGCTTTTCATTGATGTTCCCTACCTACCTACCTCTGCCATCACTTGGACTGCCCAGACTCGCAGCCCCCGCGCTCGTCACCGTGTTGCCTCCGCAGGCCCCCGTTTGTCTCTGCTCCCCGCCCCCGCCCCCGCCCCCGCCCCGCGCGACCCCGCACCCGTCGCCGTCCCGCAGCAGTGGAACGTCCGCGGATCGGAATCTCAAAGCCGCTCTCGCATGACAACGGGATTGATGGGATAATTGAACATTCACGAATCGGAATGAAAGCTACACGCGCCCGCACGAGGCTTTTTGCAGTCGGTGGCAGCGTAAGCGTCGACGAGCGGCCGTGGCGGCGGCGGCGGCCGCTTCAGAGCGACCGGTGTTTTATTGTAGCTCTCATATTAAACCCCGCGCCGAGCACTGCGAGCCGTGGGCCGCGATGTACTGGAGCGGAACAGCCGAGACCGACGGAGAGGCGGGGCGGGGCGGGAAGGGGGAGGGGAGGGGCGCGCGATCGGCCGCGGGCTCCACCGTTTGACGTGCGTGCCAGCGAAGAGGGCGAGGCGGAGGGGGGGGGGTACGCCCGCGGCACCGCCCCCGCCGCCGCCGCCGCCTCCTCGACGTCCGAGCCCTGCGCGCGGTAGATGGCCGTGACAGCTCTGCGGGCCCGCCCTTGCCGCCCGCCACCGCCGCCTCCTCCTTTTTTATTGAACCCGACTAAAAAATAATTAAAGAGCAAACGGAGGCTCGGTCTACTGTGCAGTACGTACGGAGCATTCGCTTGGAAAATATCACGGATTAATTGTTTTGTGAGTTCACGTGGCCGGAGCGGGCCCCTCCTGCAGCGGTGTCCGGGACGGACGTCGGCCCATTAATTAATTATTTGTCTGCGGGACCTGCTGCGGCTGCAGACAGCCTCTATTTTTCACAAAGTATCAACTATCCCACTGGAGCGTAGACCGCAAACATTTTTTTTGCGTGCGTAAGCCTCTGGGCTGTGGGCGGGTGAAATTAGCTGAACCACGCCCGGTCTTTGTGACTCTTCTGCCGACCTCTACATTATTTCGAAATGAAAATTAAAATTTTCTCTTATTTACACAATCAAGCGGAAATCGCATTAGAGGATTCGCCTTTTTGCTGCCATTTAACTAATTAACGAATACCAGCACGACTTGCGAGATCCCATTATCCGATCACCTGTGGAGACACAGATGTACCGATTCGAGTGGATGCCGCGGATAATGTAAAAACTCGGACATTTTCTAAATGAAGTTTCGATCGCAAAGAAATTAGAGGCACGCACGACTGGTAGTTACTCATGAAATAACAAAAGTGTCAAAAGCCTGAGATATGCTATGTGGGGAAGGAATGTAATTTGTTATATGGCATTTCAGGTATTTCAAACGCTTTGTCTTATGTTTTCGTTTGAATATGATTAAAATGTTTTAATTAAAAACATGGATTTTGCTTGACCGTCATTGCATAT
This sequence comes from Teleogryllus occipitalis, assembly GCA_011170035.1. NCBI lineage: Eukaryota > Metazoa > Arthropoda > Insecta > Orthoptera > Gryllidae > Teleogryllus > Teleogryllus occipitalis. Next base: position 43,318 of record BLKR01003207.1, on the reverse strand, counting down.
TATAACACATTAATAGTTTTTAAGATACATTTTTTCAGGTGAAATTTATTGTAAGACCCTCCCGATATACTGCTCAAGATATAGATGACCTTTGCTAGTGAATTTCAAGTGCAATATTCCTTTTCTCATGGCCAAATATTTCAAATATAACTCTTTTTATTGAGTAAATATTATATTAACACACAAATATCCAATGTTAATTACACTTAAATGTAGTAATATTAAACTCACATTGTTATAAGTGAGAAACGAGTAACATTTCTTGACTAAAAAGTACTTACTATAATTTTCATTTCTCCTTCAAAGGAGCGGTACTAGTGGTGTGAAAGTACAGTGAGCGATTGAAGAATGATTTAATGAAAGCAGCAACAAACATTTGATTTGTTTGAAGTGCAATGTTGTTACTATTTAATTCAAAACACGTCGTGCGCATTTTCTCGCCTTACGTAAGACTCGCCTCACGGAGCGCCCAAGGCTGGGCCGCCGCAGCGCCGCCTCCCAGAACCCCATAAAGACGTTCCCGGCGCCCCGTCGCCTCCCAGCGCCTCCGGAAGTGCGCCCGCCCGCCGCCATTCATTTGTTCCTCTCCCGCCGCCTCCGCCGCGCGTCGGCGCCCGCATGTGAAATATTCCGTCTCGGAATGTCTCATGTGCCGACGTTAATTTCCCTACAGCGCCATTTTTCTTCGGCGGCGGACAGCTCCGCGCACGGAATATTTTACATACTTATTAGAATTTAATCTCGCGGCGACAGAAGTCTAAATATGAGTCCTCTGCGTTTCCGTATCTCATTTGTGTAACAATGCTATTCCGGGCCGATAAGCAGCACTCGCCGTCTTCCGAAGCCGCCACCGTCAGGCGCGGAATGGAAAACGTCATTTGTTTTCCACTTATCGTCGGCTGAACGTCGTCGCCAATGCCGGTTCGATGTAGCCGTTATCGGAATGTTACGCGGTCTGACGATGAAAAGAAAAGTTTCCTGCATTTTTAACATGAAGATCATGTAGAGACGTCCCGATTTCAGTCGAGTTGGACGAAGGTGCTAAGTATGTGGCCGATACATATCCGACTCTCTGCGTGACGAGCGGGTGATGTTTACCAACATCATTCATCAATCGCTCGTCACGCTCACACGAGAGATAAATATATGCAGAACGCTTCCAGTGTTTGTGTGTTCTGGTGCAGACGTTTCTCGTACTTTCGCACTTCGAGGATCCCGGTGAAGGTGCCCGTTCCATGTGCTGGACGTGCAGTATTCTGCCTCGAGAGCTTATTAACATTTCATGAGACGCAGATATGAAATATCAGTCATCTTTACCATACACGACATTGCACGACGTTATTACAATTAATATCAATAGTCAAGTCCAAAATAGCGCAAAAATCCTAAGTCTTAAAACGGGAGATTTGGATAACAACATCTTTGCAAACATCGAAAAACTGTGGACGCGTTAGAAGTATTTTAGAAAAAATACTAAACATTCGTGATTCTTGCAATTTCGTGAAATGATGCAAATCTTTGAATTTGAAAAAGTCTATTTAAGCATACGCAACAAGTTAAGGAGAAAATTTGCGATCTACTTCATTCGAGCTGACCCCGAAGAGAATTTACTCCCCGGGCCCCGCACACACTCTCCAGTTAAGTCGCCACATTTTCGGTATCTGAGGGGCGGGTGCCCGTTATCAACCATATATCGCTGCGAGCGCCAGAGAGCGGGGCAATCGCGGCGGCCCTGTTTTCCTCCACGAAGCGCGCGCTGATTTCTGCGCTGCCCTTTGCGATTACTGCGGGGGCGTGCGGCCGCGCACGAACTGTTGCGCACGCGGCGAGATGGAGAGTTAGGCCTACCCTAACGCAGGCGACCTCTCCGCCCACGCACCGCACGCGTTTACGTGCACGCAGCGCTCGCTCGATCTGGCGACGAATGATGAAGCATTCGAATGTGGACTCGCGTGGAGGAGGCGGGCGTGTGGGCGCTGGGCGCGCGCACGCGTGTGTGGGAGGATTCTCTCCCAACGTGGGGACCGAAGGAGCGGGAGGCCGGCCTCGACTGCGCTCAGCAATATAATTTCCCTTTCGACAATCCAATCTCGCCTCATTACGACGCTTATATATGCATAGTACTACCCCTAAAAACGTGAATTATCTTGCTTTCTGGAAGTATAAATTTTGCTTTAGTAGACTCTTATTAAGGAGATTGCATTTTTGTGCTAAGTAGGATTAAAACTGAAAAATCAAGGGAAAAGTGAGGTTGTTACTTACGTATCGGATTTCATTATCTGATAGCGACTAAATGTGTGAGTGCAGGTGAGATAAGTTGGGTGGGGTAGCGAGAGCTCGAGTCGTAACTACCCCCTCCCCCAGTGCCCGCTCGCAGATTGAATGGACGCTGAGCTATGGGGCAGCCCGGGAGACGGCGCGGCGCAGCAACGGAAGCGGCAGGTGGCGGCCCGCGCTCGGACAATGAACCTATACGTTAGCAGCGAGCGCCAAGCAGGCGGCTGGCGAATGGGTGACCAGGGCGGCGGGCGACTGTGGCGGCTGGGGCGTGCACGCGGTAATTGCCGCCGCTTGATGTATTGTGCACACGGGCGTCTAATGGTCATCGCGGATCGCGAGCCCGCGGGCCCAGATATCTCCAGTAATCACCTGTTCCGGCGCGCGGCCGGTTCTCAGGGGCGTGGGAACGGCGACGCCGCCTCCGCCTCCGCCCCCCCCCCGCGACCGCCGCCTAATCAATCGCGATGACTAATGGCGCCGCCTCGGCCGCGCGCTCGCCGCCGCCCCGCCCCGCCCCGCCCCGCCCCGCCCACCGCCACGACACGCGAGGCTCGCGACAGACCCGCAGCCGCGCGCCTGCAGGACCGGCCCCGGCTGCTCCACGCTAGAGGAGTTACGTGGGCGGCGGTCTATGCATCCTCTGGCGGACTACTCGCAAAAGTACAAGGAACAAGTTCATTTTTTATAGAAGATATTAGAAATCCTTCTGTGGGATCTGCCTTGTATGAGTTTTTCTCCCTTACCTCATATACCTATATAACTATCTCAGGCGGATCCGTTGTAAAATATTCACCACCACCACTAAATTTGTCTCTGGTACCGCCCCTGACTATCCGCGTATTAAAATATATGTTGAGGTAAATAAACGAGATTTTAAACAGAAGATTCAATGATTGTAATATTTTACTATTTTTACTTTATACAAAATAATTATTCAACAAAGACATAAGCAGAATTGTCCTTGAATTTAAGTAATGATATCCGAACATCGTATGTGCTGAGTTGTTTGTAAGGCTTATATAATAATGTGCTGGGATTTTTTATTGACCGACAGTCAAAATCCATTATGAGATATTTATCAAGAAATAAAAAAAGGAACCCATAAATAAATACAGAATCTAAAAACATTTTTCTTCATTATTCAGTGTCATTTCAATTATTTCAGACGATATGTGAGGCATTTAAAAATCCGTGTAATGCACGATAAATGTTCATGTATAAATGTTTTATAAAGCTGTATTATATAAATAAGTAACGAACATGCCAGTGCCAAGTTGTTCTTATCAACCATTAAATTTCAGAAGCAAAATGTTGAGAAAGCTCACATATCATCACATACAGGAAAGTAGACATTTATGTCGTTAAATGTAGTATATTCTCAATGAACAAAACAAATTACGTCAGCAATTGAATTTAATTTTAAACCTCTCGGGTAATTGAGATATGATTGATGAGAAATGAACTCTGTTGAACCCTATTGGCTTTCAAAGATTTACGTGACATTTATTATACACCATTTATTTCAAATGCTTTTCATCTATAAAATACAATATTAATTCGATACCGGATATTGTTCATCTACCTTACAAAAGAATTCCGTATCATCGCTCTTCTTTTATAGAAGATGAAAGTGTTTCAGGAAGTTTCCGCTTACCTTCTACGCATCAACCGCGCGAAAAGAAATGCATTGTCAAGAACATCAAAGTCAAACTGCATCATCCATTCCCGTCTAAGGACAGCCAGATCGATTGTCGGAGCAATAAAAGTCTAATCGATGAATGTTCTCGTTAAAGAAGAACTCGCATATGAAGGAGTTTGCAATTGGTATACAAATATTTTGTTTATTAAAATTATTATTAAAATAATTATAAATATAAAAATTATAATAAATATAAATAATTATAATCATAAAAATTATTATATTAAAAGTAATAATAATAATAATATTTCAAATGAAGTTTCACTGTTCAAAGAATCAACTGCCTCAGCCGGGAAAAATACCCGGATCTCGTGGTTTGCGCCCAGTTGCTCTAACCACTTGAGCTCCCCAGACAGCTAGCTGCTAGAACTGTCTTTAGGAGATTGTAACCTCTGTGATGAGTGCACGTAGACAAATAATAATAATAATAATAATAATAATAATAATAATAATAATAATAATAATAATAACAACAACCTAGCTCTTGAAGAATAGGGTTACATCCAAAGACATTTATTCTCCGTCGGTAATTGAGGAGTGTGTTTCAAAGCCATAAAGAGTTAATTATTTTTAGAAATACGTATTTAGTGATTTTTTTCCACATTAGACAACCTGTAGAGGCAATTTGCGGGTCGGACAACAACGATACGTATATAATTAATAACATCCAATCCTTTCTCAGTTTTTCGGTAATTATACCTCATATTAATGATTCCTCCAATTAGGAAATTTGACGATTACAAACATTTCACGAAATCCAAACATACCAACGAAATTTAACTTGCATCGTTACGTACATATATTTGCTGCATGACGAATAATTAAGAATAAATAAATAAATATAGTAGATAAAAATATTTCTTTTAACATAATTAAAAAACAATCTTCGAACTTCTACAATTGTTGGAAAATTAGTAAAGGGTCGTGTAATGGCATCACCTATAATTAACCGTACGACGTTAAAATCCGAATTTTTGTCTGCTATTAGAAGCTCACCTGTACCGAAATGAGTTATCAGATGTAGCATGTAGGTGTGCTGATATGTGTACACACGTGCAGTCGGGGGTTGTTCTCGCCTATACCTTTCATCCTCTTCCACTGAAACATTCCCTGTTTTAAAGTTAGGTCCGCCTTTCCAGCCTCTCTGTACTTGTAAGTATTCACTTCTTTCTCGTTCAGTATGCATCATACCTACCATCCCATTCCTGCCACACACTTGTTTCGTACACATTATATCCGAGAGCCCATCAAGATTATCATGCGTCAATTTCTGCATCGTAACTTTTCCAACCACATCACCTACTCAGCCCTGTCCAGCCGCATCATTGACCTTCCCCCATCCGGCTCCCTCCCTGCGCCGCCTCCTGAGTCACCCCACAGCCGCCCCCGCCCCCGCCCCGTCCAACGACGGCCGCCCGGTGCCTCCAGCAGAGGGGACGGACGCCGCCGCCGCCGCCGCCCGGCAATCAACGGCAGCTGGGGGAAGAATTTCGTCCCTCATTAACCCTGTTCATTAGCAAGCGAGTGTACTTTCCGTACACGAAGGTTTGAGAGGACTTTGCGTAATATAGGCATTAACCGTTACCGTTAGGAGAGCTATCTGCTACGGAGGCAACATTACTGCATCAACACAGAACATCCACCTCACACATACACAAAAAAGTTTAATAACGCTAATTGCCTTTATGACTTAAAACACCTGGTACAGCAGATAGGGCCTGCGTGATGCATACAATCGTGCAAATTAAACTTGTATTTTTAACGTCGTTCTGTACCTTGTAATTAGTACAGATAATAATCAGATGTTTGGTAAGTCATTGATGTAGCGTATTTGAAACAAATTAAACCGGGGCCGAGCGAGTTGAAGCGAGTAAGTTGCGGTTCCTTTCCCCGTTAGACGCGTCGAGAGGCCGCGCTTATCAGTTCACGACAATTTAAGTTCCAGTATTGCTCTGTGGCATGCACAGTGCTCTGTTTCAAACATTGATTGCCCTCTGCCCTGCGCTGAATTGGGCCTGCAATTATACTTCGTAATAACGAATCGACTGATTAATAAATTCGACGTTTGCAGAAACGGCAAAATTGATACAAACCCGGCAGAGTTTTTATTTTGCGATAGTATAATTTTGTGTTATTTTCCCGGAGAATCGAAAGTTATGTTCGGGGCGTTCTTTTCACACGCCAATTGGGCTCTCGTGCAACAGCCTCCGCTGCTGTTGGGTACACTCAGACGGGCATGACAGGCTCCGTGTTATTTCAGCGAGCGGCATTCCAAGCAAAGGCGCACTTTCTTGATCTGCATTTCTATGCGAGCGGCTGTACAGCTGCCGTAGCACAAAAAAACAGTACTTTAGAAAAATATACCGCATGCACTCGCCCGGTCCTGCCGCGTAACTACGAGTAGTATCACGTTGGCTCTAACATTACAGCTATTTTTATTTCCGCTTGGTAAAATTTTTATACAGTCTTTACTTGCAACATTTTTCGTGCCTGTGTAAATAGGAGACGGGAACTTAAACAGTTTATGAAAATATTGTTATCCTGCACGTGACCCACGCGGTTCCCTAAATTACAGTTCAGAACGCGGAAAGCTTGGTGTGCTCTCGTGCTTTCACTCATTTTTGTGGATGCGAAGGAGTTTCCATACCTCAGTAATTTCTGCCAAAGACATGTATGCAAATTCCTCACCGGTGAAGGTATACCTGCGCCTAAAATTATTACAAAAGTAAATTTTTAACTTAGGAATTTTTTCACAGAACCTTGCCGTATCGATTAGTTCTTTTCGACTTCCGACGGTACACTCCCATATCCGCTCCGAAATTTACGATACATAATTTACGTAAATTTATACGTCGTCCGATGTTTTAATTAATTAAGGAATCGTTCTCTTTTTAAAAACAAAAGTTGGAGCAACACGTTTGATATTATGCTGATGAGCTGGAGGATGAAATTTTAAAAACACACGCCAGGACTGCGGAACTTGCTCTCGAGTTTCCTCCGCCGACCAAGGCGGAGCGGGGCGGTGGGGGCGGAGCGGGGCGGGGCGGGGGGAGGGAGGGCGCAGGAGGGTGGAGGCCCGGACGGAGGCCGAGCGGTGGAAGGGAAAAAGAAGAGAAAACGGTAGCAAAGTTTATTATGAGACTTTAAAGGGTTGGGTGCGCAAACGGGGGTGGCTACGCGCGGACGCGGAGGGCGCTCCCGTGTTTTGTGAGAACACAGTGCCGTCCCCGCCCCCGCCCCACCTCCCTGCCCTACCTGGCTCTCTCCTGCTGAAGCGCCGCTTCGCTCGGCCGCCCCCCCCCCCCTCGCGGGCTCGTCTCTCGGCGCTCCCCGAACAGATAATTCGATCCCCAGAAAGGTCCTTCTGGAGTTACGTGGCCTTTGGGCCAATACGCACTTGTTAGTAATTGTCACTGTGGTCTAATCCACTCTCACCTATGCATTTAACTCCTATTGTTTATTGATACAACAAAGCGAAACGCAATATCATCACGAATTCAAAATTAATCTTCCCCTTAGTACGGTATTGACACATTAGAAGGAGGTAGCTTACCATTCTGCCTCCTTTAATTCTCTCTGTTTCTAGTTTCATGTAATGTACTATTCATATTATGTATAATGCGTAGCATCATTTAAATGGAAACATACGAACAGTTTTGATCTCTAACAGTGATTTCAAAATGACGAGTACGAAAAGAAAATTCAACGAACAAAGATAAATAATAATCCAGCTTCAACAAAATTTCCTCTTGCATCAAACACTTTCCACTATCTGTTCCTTCGCTACTTTCTCAGCGAACACTACGAAACTATAATTTAAAGACCAGCCGCCAAAGAGGAAACCCGGGCAAGACAACAAGGTCAGCGCGCCATTTTCTCTGACTGGCGGTGCGGCCCAGGGCAATAGATCGCAGCCGCCCCCGGGCGTCGCTGGGCGTCGGTGGGCGTGGGTGGGCGTCGCGGGGGCGTCGGCGTCGCAGCCGCAGCACTACGCGCTGATGAGGCGCCCCGCGGAGGCCGCCGCGGCTACAGGACAAACCCATCCGGTAATTAATCGGAGCGACGTCGGCGGCGCTGTGCGCCTGGCCTGGCCTCGCCTCAGCGGGGCCGCCGGCGCGGCGCGGTGGCCTCTGGGCCAGCGGCCTCTGGCCACTGCCCCCGGGCCACCGGCCACCGGCGCGGCGCAGAGGCGGGCAGGGCGAGAAGTGCGTCTCGCGGCGGCAGGAAATTGGCGCGAACGCGCGGTGGGGAAGACAGGGACGGAACAGGACGGGCCAGGGCTGAGCGAGCGGGGAGGGTGGGACGGGGCACGACAAGACGAGGTGAGGCGGGGAGAGGCGAGGTGGGGAGAGGCGCGACGGGACGGGTCGAGTCGGAGAGGGATGAGGCGGGGCAGGCGGATCGGTCAAGGGGAGGGGAGGGGCGGGTCGAGGCGGAGAGAGCCCGCGGGGGACTCCGCCGGGGCGGGGCGGGGCGGGGCGGGTCTAGAGACCGCGCAGGACGCCGGGGCCGCACGCAATTAGGTCGCAATTACGCGTCCGGGATGGGGCTCGACGCCCCGCGCCGCGCCGCGCCGCCCGCTCGCTCGCGCGTTCCCAGCGCGCACCGCACGCCGCCGCGGCGTCGCACCGAGCACGATGGGCCAGGTGCGGCTCGCTCGGGGCCAAAGAGGCTGAGGAGGAAGTTAACTTTGCTCTGACTGCTATTGCAATTTGTCTACTGCCACCAGTGATGAATGTGGACAGTACATGTACAGTTGAGTCACACCATGCAACTACTGGGCCTACGATAATGTCTAATCCAAATACGAGTACATTAAAGTGCACTCGGAGATGATACGTTTCGTGTGGATCAAGAATATTAACTGAAACGATGTCTGTTCGAATGAATAATAATGTTCTATTAAAAATATGAAACTTATTAATAATGAATTTTTATAGCGCCTTGTTCAATATAAAATTAATACTTATAAATGTAGTACTTAATAATAAAAAGCATCTCCTAGGTAAAGTATGCATGTGATAAGTTTGGAAGGTTGACTTCTGAACTGTTATGCCGTGTAATTACTTACATAGTTATTTCAATGATTATTACATCCCTCTTCTGCAAATAAAGTCAACGTTTTAACGGAGACTTTAAGTCAAACTTCAAATGTCAGAGCTCCCCATCCCCATGCGCCCCGCTCAATTTCCTCCGCAGGGGCGGCCGTTCTTTGCGTACTCTGTTCCGTCTGGTGCTACTACCTCTTTCGCTAAAAGCATCTGAGAAAATCCATACAGCTCACAAACTACCCCGTGTCAAGAGAAATAAGCTTACTCTCTTAAATATGTGTTCAAAACTGAGTATTTCGTTTTTAATAATTATTAAATATATCAATACAATTTTGTTTCTTTTTCACATATAATTTACTGAATCGTACTAGATCATTCGTAATCAACTCTGATTTTATTAATTCTGTTATTTTCAGTGTTCTTTTATTGGACAACATGTAATTCGACTTATTCGAGTCGGCAGACTCTTTCAATTTTCATCTCTGATGGTGCAATCATTTCCTTAATCTTCAGTTTCTTTATGAATCACTAATCTCAATTTATAATTAATGTCAACTAATCGACTATGTTAAATTTAGATAAAGCGAAATAATAAATGTTGATTTTTAATTGACTGTTTTATGAGGTAAAAACACTTCGTGTACTAGAAATATTCTGATTGTACACAAATCATTACCTAAGATGTTCTCTTCATTTTTCGAATCTCACATTGGTACTCATCATCCGCATTATCAGGGCTCTTCGCAATATTCTCCGGGCACCCTGAGTTCCCGCTGACATAGCCGCCATTTTTTCAATCATGCTTCAGCCACTGCAAGTGGCTGAACTCTAAGTCTGTACTTTGGGTGCCACTCGAAGTCTGCACTTTGGGTGCGCAGCTAAAGGTAGGCATTCATTGGCAAGGGGGACTTGCATGCGGCTGTATAACAAACGCCATCACATTGTTCCTTCAATTGACCAAGTTGAGGAAAAACAATTGCAGATGCAGGTTGTCTACCGGCGTAAGGTAGGCTCGCGAGCGGCTTGCCGGTGTTTGGACCGCTTGACAGCATAAGCTTCCGGGCGTGTGTGTGTGTGTGGGGGGGGCGTGTCCCTGGGTGCGCGCTCTCGGTGCGCGCCTGGGTGCGCGCTCGCGGTGCTTTACCGTGCACCCGGAGGTCGTTGGCTGCGACGTCTCGCGATACGGCAATTACACCGCGGCGATGAGAAAGCGACGAGATAGACGCGGAGAAAACGCGGAAACGCGATACGTAATAACTATCATTCTTTCTGTTCGATGAAATGGAACCTACCACGACTTAATTTGATGGGTAGAACTTGTAGAAGCTGCGAAGTGGCAATGAGTTTGTAGAAGTATGTTTTCGATTTCTTCTTCGTCGTTTGAAGTTCGTCGTTCTTTCTACTTACTACAATTATATTTTCTCTTTTCAAACTGTAATTCACAAAGACATCATAAGGCATGGATAGCTTGAGGGAAGTGCACACGCTACAGATAACAATTTTCTCCCACAAAAAATATACATATAATTCTACAAAACATATAATTTGAAAACTTTTAAGACAACAACATTAAGTTTCCCTAACTAAATTTGTATGGAAGATGCAGGTTTTCCTTCGACTTTCGAAATCATTTACATTAAAATTACTGGAATATAGCGTCTATTTCATTAGAAACTAGTATTCACGTATTAATTTAATCATTAAATGTTTGCAGTGGATTCGGTTTATCCAATTTTTTGAGATTCCTTTAGGGGTTTTCGGACATTTTGGAAACATAAAAAGGACCAATTAACACAGTAAATGGAATTTGAAAAGACGCATTTCATTTCTATCAGACAAGGTTCTCTTCCCAACAATCCAAACTCCAAACGAATTGGCCGCGTGTGAGTACAACGCACAAACGAAAAGTGCCGAAAACGATCCCCACCGCCAGGCAGAGGGCCCGGCGCTTCAGACAGGTGCTTGGCGCGGCGCGGGGAGGCGCGGGGTGGCGCGGGGTGGCGCGGGGAGGCGCGGGGAGGCGCGGGGAGGCGCGGGGAGGCGCGGGGAGGCGCGGGGAGGCGCGGGGAGGCGCGGGGAGGCGCGGGAAAGTTGCCTGCAGAGCTGTGAGTCAGCGCGCGCGCGATTTGGCATGGAAAGCGAGTCTGCGACGGCGGCGTCGGCGGCGGTCAGGTTCAAGGGGCAGACGGGGCTCAAGGGCGGGCCCGGGGCGCCGCGGCGACCCCTGCCGCTCAGGCGCGCTCCCCCGACGCCCCGCGACGCCCCGCGACGCCCCGCGACGCCCCGCGACGCCCCGCGACGCGCCTTCCGCTTGCGGCGCCGTTGGCTGCTGCCTCGCCTCCAGGCGCCCGCCCTTGCCCCTTGATGCCTTTGCCGACCGGGAGCGGTAGCCCAGTGCATCTGACCGGGAGGTCCTAGGTTACTCTCCCCACGGCGGCTGGATTTTCGACGCTAGCTTTTCAGTTAGGTCGAATTCAGTCGCTGTCTGGAGGAGAATTCTAGCGGCCGGCTGCTCTGATCGGTAGTTTTCCGTGGTTTCTCCGATCAACACCAGACGAATGCCGGAGCAGTACCCTACAAAACGGGCCACGGACCGCGCGCGATCTTTCCTTCCTCTTCCTTGTTCTATCCTCTCCCCTTACACACACACTTACACTAACATGCAGTACACTACCACATATCCCGGGAGACCCTTGGGGAGCTTAGAGCTTGTCCCGGCTGGGGCGGTGCCCCGCTGGTGCGAGAGTCCAAGTTAGGGGGAAACCCCACTAGCCGACGGTAGGTCGGCGCCAGATCTCGCCATCCAGCGGGGGAAGATCACCGTTATATCCCGATGAAAAAACATGCGCTACACTTACGGGACTAATGACCTAAGCTGTTGACGTTCCGGAATCACTAATCAACCAACCAACAAACCTTTGCCGACAGCGGCCTCTTGACCACCGGCTCAGTGATGTCCCGTCGTCGCGTAGTTTCTTATCTGTTCTCACCCGCATGTACTCTCTGTCGTCGTGGGAAGATAATCTCGGGTCTCGAGTGTTACCTTCCCTATTACTTCTAAACACCGCACACTCATTGACATCTTGAGATTCTTCGAAACACTCCGCATGAATTATTTTCTCCTATTCTTCTTCCCATTTCTTCTTCCTTGATTCCGAGCATCAATTTTGTATTCACACCCGGCGCCGCTCTCTCAGCGCTGCCGCTGCCTCGGCCTTCGCGCCGCAACTTCCTCCGGCGCGCCCCGCCCCCGCTCGTCGCGCCCGCTTGCTTCCCAACTCCCCGGAGAGCGCGCCGCCGGAGAAGCCTCTTCCGCGATGCGATGAGACGGGGAAACCCCTTCTTCCGGGAATTCGTGAAATACCTGAACGGCATGCCTTGCCGAGTTTCTGGTATTCCGGCTTACTGCAACAGACGCAATGTCGCGGTCTGCGGCAACGATTGGCATTTCCCGATATTGTGGATGTTTCTCACTTTGTTATCCCTTTTTGTTGGGACCAGTAATCCCCCCTTTTCCACGCTTACTGTTTTAGAATACGAAAAATTCGCCCGGTAAAGAAAACACTTGGAATTTGGTGTTAGAATGGGTTTGTCTCAGTTTTTGAATATTTTTTGTGTTGGAAGTCGTTGCAACTGAGCTGGGGAACAGAGTGATGATGGTAGAGGCAGACGCTACTTAGCTCCCTCCTGGCGCTACTTAACGCCTGACACGCGTGACGCTTTATTGGGGAGGAGAAAAGGAAGCAGATGATGATGTAGCGTTCGGCCTGAAAAGGGCGTGCCCGGTTCACGTCTTACGACAATATCTCATATTTCTGCCTCTGACAACTGAATTAAATTGTGAATGCCCCTGGCCGGGCGTAGCATTTTAATTTCTCCGCGGGATCTGCATTTACGACATAAATAACGCCCACAAAGCGTCGCGGTTGGGGCGGCGGGCGCTCCCTGCGGCCCTTCGCCGCCCCGCGCTGCGCTACCTCCACGGCCTGAGCTAGACCCGGGGGCTTCGTACGCCACTTGCTCATTCAGAAGTTCTGTGGTGAGTGAAGAGGTATTCTACTGATAGTATCTTTGATACTGACTTCACTGATATTGTCATCACATTTAATTTATAATAATATATTTAACAATAATATTAATACATCACCATTACTCATGTATTTACCTCATTCAATTGTGGTATATGCGAATTTGAATTGGGATTATATGCTTGATGTTCACATAATTAAGTATGACTCATTTATTTTGAAGGCTTCAAGAAATAGAAGAGTTTGCTACATTTACATGTTGCCTATATGATATCATTCTCAATATAATACTCAAAGTATGTAACGGTTTTGTACCAGTCGTGATTCACCATACACGAGCCCTCCAAGTGCGAACTCAGGGGCGTATCAAACCGATTTGAGACGAGAAACGTAGAATTTCGCAGATTATGAAGTAAGGAAAATTGTAGGCAACCACTCAATCTGCAACACTCGTTACCATTGTACGAGTACTTTACTGGTAAACTGTTGCGTCGTAGGCCATAAAACTCTGGCTCTCTATCTTCTCCAATCGATATTTGCATTCTAACCGAGAAAATATTAAGCAGCTTTATCTCAAAACTTCATTTTAAGAACAGAGTAAAACATAATTTTAAAAACGACAATTGTTCAATTTTCACGGTAAATTCTAAATTTTTGAAAATATTTTAAGCGACTTCCTGCAACTGCGATATTGAAAATATTGATTTTTTTGAAATGTGTTTTTGAAATATTCTTCTTATTCTTATATTTTTCTTATTTATTTCTATTTTATTATGAATTCTTATTTTAATTAACGCTATGTAAATTTTTTGGAAATTTTTTTGGAAAAGATTTTGCGCAATTTTTACTGAAATATGGGCAATATAAATGATATTAAAAACAAAGTTTTCTTAAAAAGCCTCCAAAATGTCCGAGTTGTGCCAGTCTTACATATCACGATCATTGTAATAGGCCTTATTGTTCTTTATTTAGAACGTTTAGAACGCAAGGACAATGTAATTCTATGAATTCATTTGAAAATTCCATCACTAAAATTTTAAAAGCAAAATATTTGGTCGTTTAAAAAGGCAAACATACAAAATTCTAATGCAGAAAACCGGTGATGGCAATTCGGCAACAAATCCACAACCACAATACAACCAGACACAACATCGCGCTCCGAGAAAATCCGGAGGCCAGCCACGTCATCCCCTCCCAGACGTTCGTCTCGAGGGGCGCGGGGAGGGGACGTCCCCAGAGGCCGGCGGCGGCGCCTCAAAGGGCGGGCGGGGGCGGAGGTAGCCGCGAAGGCCTTCACGTTAGCACCTCGGGGACGGGCGGGGCGGAGCGGGACGTGCCGGGCGCGCGTCCACCGCCGCGCAGACGTCGCCGCCCCGACGCCGCCGTTTACGAGGCAGTCGCCGCCGCCACCGCCGCCGCGTTACAGACATCGCCGCCGCTGCTACCCCGTCTACGCGCGTAGGAGACAATATTGACTCAGAGCGCGCCCGAGATCACAGGCGGCGAGGCTACGCCTCCGAAAGTGCTCCATAAAACCCAGGGCGAGGGGTCCTCGGCAAACAGGTCGGGCCGATCAAAAACATAAACCGGGAATGAAATTGGAATGACAAATATTGTAGTTAAAGTGTTCGGAAAAGAGAAGGTGCCGAACGCGGCAGGTCTGTTGACGGGGAGCCGGGGTGCTAGAAGGAAGTTTCCTGTTCTTGCCTCCGTGTAAAAGGGGATGAATGGGAGGATTTCAGACGAAAAACCAGGAGCCCAAAGCGATTGAAATATTTGACCTGGTGTTTTGATTGCTCTGCCTCTGTTTCCCAAAGCGAAGGGGAACAATCATACTGTTTCCAGTTTATATTCTATGACCACTAGGAACATTTTAGTTTCCCCAAAACGTAATAACTTGTAGATATCCAAGGGAAGAATGTGAAAATTAAATTCACTCACAAATAAATGATAAATGATGACTCGTATGATAAAATGTAAGACAAAAAATACTTAAATCAAATGCCATATGTTATAGATGCTCATGGACATTTTTGGAGATAATAAAGTATGAAATTTTATCTCAATAGTATTTCCCTAAAAAATGTTTTTGTTTCTCAGCCTAGAAGCTCAAATCGATTATAATTCTTACCGGTACGTAAAATGTATTTCAACATCTGCCACTAATTATATCAATGGCAGTTATCCTCAGTGAAGAAAGATAACATCACGAAGTATCATCAACAATTATGACGAACGATATTTACTGCATTTTCAACTATTATTAGTTTTTGAGGGGTCGCATGTGTCAGACGATTGCTCGATGTGTTTATATACACCCAGACGTGAAGCCATGTCAAAACACTCATTGGTCTTTGAACATAAACATTTTGTACCTTCGATTCGATTCGCCTGCCAAACCAGACGGAACGAAGAATGCTTTCGTTAGATCGATTGCCATCTGCGACTCAGAACGAAAAATGGCAAACAATAATTATAGTTAGTTTTAAAAATATGTACGGAACAAATGACGGCAGATAAGCATTCAATTCATCAATTTTAAATACTTGTATTATTAAAATTGAGTGTTTATATTATAAAATGGATAATAATAGCAAGTGATAATAGATCCAAAGCGCACTATCAATCTTTTAAAGAAAAAAAATCACGAAATTGGTTGAGTAAAAAGTAAAAAATTGTTTGTAAAGAAAAAAGGTTTAGGGTTTAAATATACAGATGATCTTCGCAGATCACTTTCTTGTGTGCGGAGACTACCTGCTCCTTGTTTTGCATTCAAACATCACTAGGCGTGTGTGTGCTGACCGTAATCCGCAGAGTGGAATCGTCTTGCCTCCCACGCAGCGCTCGCGTCCGCCCCCTCGCCGCCTCCCGGGCCACGCTGAGAGCCGCGCCCCCAGCGCCAAATGACGACGCCGCCCCGCGTGTCCCCTCGTCATTGGAGGCGGGCGCCGGCGGCGGAGCGCACCTGGGGGCCGCGACGCGGCCCTCGCGCTGCCCAGGGCTGCCACCAAAATCCCCAACCATTTCGTAATGCGACCTAACAGAAACGAAAAGTCACTCTTGAAATTTGGATCTGTTAAAAATCTCATCATTCTGTCATTACGAATAATTGAATCAACTGAGTTGTAGCTGACGATTGTGGACGCAGTCGTCCATTCCAAGAAAAGGCTCTTCTTATTTCTTTGATTTTTCCTGCACAAGATGTATTACGAAACGTATACAACGACGTACTGCCAATATTACAAATGTCGGAGATCGTTGTGTGTGAAACTCGGCTGTTGCTTCGCTTCACAAATTTCAGCCATGGCTTTTATTGACATAATTATGTTAATAATTATTAAAAATATCTAAAGAATATTACGTCAGCTGTGATAACATGCAGTTACGAGTTCTCAATGGAAACTGCATGGACCGGGATCTTCGACATTCTGGATCTGGAGGCTTAGGATGCTCAGGCCAACAACATGTCACTGCAGTGCCTCTGATCCGGAGTTCCTTGGGTCCAAGTTCCTACAGTGGCCGGGTTATCCAGACAAACTAGATAGCTATGTCGACTTTCGCCGCTGTCTGGAAGAGAATTCTAGAGGCCGGCTGCTCTTCAATAGTTTTCCGCGATTGCTCCGATAAATGCCAGGCGAATCGCGACCTTCCTTGTCCTATCCTCATTCCGTTTTTAGACACACACATCTTCTTCACTACCACACATGACGGGAGACCAATATGGCGCTCAGAGCTTGCCCCGTCTGGGCGGCGTCCCGCTGCAGCGCGCTGGTGTAAGATACCGGAATGGGAAAATCTCGCAATCCGACTTGTATGTCGCCACCAGCCAGCGGGGGATGTTCTCCGCCACCACCCGTGATATGAATTTGACAATGCGTATACGACTAATGACCGTAGCGTTTTGAGTGTCTGGAGAAACGAAATAATCAATCGAGTCCCGACGTTGCGGATGCGATAAGCGTGGGAGATCTCAGATGTAGGTCGATACACGGTCTCTCGATGTCGTATGTATTTCGAGGTGTACCCCAAATAAAGAAAGCATATTGGTAGGATATGGAAACGAAACTATACAGACCCACGCTGTATACTATCCAAGAATTATACACCGCGAATAAAAATGCGGTACATGTTAAACCAACAGTGAACAGTGCAGAAATTCGCCCGATACGCTACCTTATGATTATGACATATCACTTCGAACGTGCCTCGCTCCGCCAAAGAAGTCGTTGGTTAGCAAATGTTAATGCCTGTAAGACTTTGAGAAAGTGTGCGGCGAAGCAAGAGAAAAAAATCCATCACATTTTGGAATATTTTAGAGAAATGCATTGATATTTTAGAGAAATGCATTCTGTGTAGTTAGGATTTTTATTTGTTCTCAAAAGACATTATATCACTGATTGACTTTGACGATTATGATTACTAAAAAAACTTAACATTTGTCAGATTTGTCAAAAATATATTTGTCCTGCTCTTTTACTGCAAGCCGTTTCGCGTCATGCAAATATCGGGCTCTGTAGTACTTTAGCGCACACAATGTGGTTACATTCGAAATTCCTAATATAAAACGAGGATTATGGAATTTAATAACAGTTAACGATGTTGCGATATGAATATGTTTTTCTGTGAACATTCACTACGAAATAGTCTGAATGTCCCTTGTGAGCTTGATCGGTCTGACGAATGATATTTTACCTTCTATATGGTTTCAGTATTATGGTTCATTTTTACTTTTCAATTTTAATACGCGTCTTCTCTTGTCCATCGTTGCTAGTAATATTTTCACCTACACACCATATTTTCTTTTCATCATATGTTTAGAGTGCTTATTTAACTGATGGTTTAAGAAAAAAATGTGGTAGCAATTGTCTTATTTACTTGAAATTGCAAGTAAAATCAACATACAACAAAAAGCTGTTCGGAGTAAAACTTAATTGATGGTCTTTTCATGAAACGCTGCTTAGTTTCCACCTATAAGTCTGTTTACTATTCAGAACCGTTATAGAACTCTCACCTATTTGCTTTGATATTCTCAAAATATTTATATTCGATGGTTGGCGATTCTCCTATATGCTGACTTGCAATTTTTTGATCAATTGTGTGTACATGGGGAATTATTGTTACTACTGAAATAATTACAACTCCATTTTTCTATTAAAAGGAAACCGGCGTTCCTTGATATATTTAATATTATTTTTGTTTCAACGATAAAAACAATTCAAAGACATATATGATAGAATTATATCAATAACTTTAGATAAACAAAAGCAATGATTATAAATCCCTTTGTTCATAAAAAAATACTTTAACTCAGTATTAACAAACTTTCATTACTCTGTTCATTCATATCAAATTCTATGTGACCTCACTTCGTTTCATAAGGCCATGTTTAAATCACTTTTTATCCTGGTAAGTTCTTTTCTTTTTAAATAAAACGACACAACTTAATTTTCCTATATAAGTAAGAAAGTTCATGGGTACTTCACTTTGGTCAGATGATACACCACACTTCAATGACGATTTCGCTCTATTACCATATTCTGTAAATTTCGGAACAACTGTGAATACCTCCGCATTACATCCCCATACACTTGGACATAGCTCTTCATTCCCGTTTCAAATACCCATCACGACGACTCAGTTCCTTCCGCTCATCATGACTCCTTTTCCCCCCATCTTCCTACCAGAGAATCAGAACTCACTTCAATTGTTTAAAAAAACGCAAATGTGCGAAGGTGTAGTTAATTAGTTTTTTCTTTCACTTCTACGCGTCACTTCTGTTTTTATAAATAGCACTTTCCATGTTTCCAACCTCTATCTTTATAGTTTGTTTATGAGGTATAGATTACTTTACTATACAAGACGAAAAAAGGAAAGCAGTGAAAATCGCTAACCCTTCCTTTCGCATAAATCAGACGTTCTATGAAGAGACATAATGTATTTTAACAGAACTTCCGGTAACTCGTCAGGGCCTTTTATACAGCATATGATGAATTGCCTCGCTCATGATCCTCCATAACAATGACTAACCTTAAGCGACGATTAACGGGCCACCCAGAGGAGGAATTTCTGTAGGGAAACGACTTGCAGCACGTAAAGACACTTTAGTACTCCAATACGTTATACCGATCCTCGCCAACTCGCTCATGGTAGAGAAAGGTTGGAGACGGATTCTGGATCGTAAATCACCCCAGGCCATTACATTCATCTGAAAGAAGTGGGCGTCCTAGATACACAGGGTGTGCGTGCCGCTGTTCCGCCGCTATCTGGAAGTATCCACGTTGGTGTGGAAGCTCGTGGTTTTACCGGCGACTTGAAACGTCCGGTGATCGCTTGCGACTCAAAAAGGAAAGTCAACTGCGAGGAGACTGCAAGCGTTAATCTCGCTGTTCGTATTAAAAAGAAGGCTAGATACGTGTGTATGAATGGGGTACCGTACTCACAATCCAAGATGTTCAATCAAAGAGTTTTAACTTTCTCGGTTTAAATATATTGAAGCGAGTCCTTCATTCATTTTAAGGGCCTACATACATCATATATTATGATGAAATGTACTTTCAAGACGATAGAAACTAAAGAGTATTTATGCTTACAGCATTGTACACATGTAATTTTAGTGAAATTCACAGTGAATTATTCAAAATCCAGGATGAAATATGCTTTTTAAGTAATGTAAAATTCTGTTATTAAATTGAATCAGGCAAAATGTAAGACAGTGCTGTAAATGTATTTTCATTAAAAAATCGTATTTGTAATGGAATACGAAGAGTTCATTACGAAATTAATTTTTGTTAAAGAACTTTTTTCTCTAGTTTTTCACCATGTTTTCATGGTTAAGACATCTGCTAATTAGGTATTTTCATTTTGATTCCATATTTAATGCATGAATACAAAAGTTGACACACCTTGAACGATATAACGTTTGAGAACACGCCCAATAAAGAAAACGTTTAATCATTTATATAATAAATGTCGCTGCATCTACGAATTTTGCTGACTGTTTTCTTATTAAAATGTCTTTTAAATCTTCCGCAATTGCTCTTAGATATGCTGGTAAGTCTGATGAGGATTAGGCGAAAAAACGCGAATTATAATTCATTTCGCAGCCTCCTCATTATTTTAGTGTTCAATAACAGAAATCACGCCTCGCTCAGCTAAAGAAATTGTTGAATAGCAAATGTTTCTGCTAGCGATTAAAAGATTTTTCTGAAATAGTATGTGAACAAAACACCTTTCTTCATTGCTACATACATTGATACATTTCATTTATGGAAGTCGGAAACTAAAAATTTACAGTAGTACATATTTTGTATTATTGCAATTATAACTGCTTCGGCAATGAATGTAAGAAAATCAGATATTTCGTTTTCTTTTGACAATAGCTATTCAGGTATGATTGATTAATTTATTTTTTCGTGTTTCCGGGCACGTCATCAGCTATGATCATTAGTCCCGTGTGTGAAGTGCTAGTTTTTTTATCGCGGGAGTAGGCGGTGATCTTCTCCCGCTGGATAATAGGTTGCAGCGCCGATCTACATTGAGAAGTTTTTCTTAACCAGGTATCTCCGTCCAGCGAGTCCCCGCCCCATCGGGGGATCTGCTTTTAAATTTTCGCTGTACGATAGTGTGCATAAGTGTAGATATGTGTAAGCGAGGGGTGAGGAGAAAACAAGGAAGAGAACGGAAAGGTCGCGTGTTGTTTGTTGCGTTTGTTAGGGTAGTGATCTGGCATTCGCCTGGTGGTGATCGGAGAAACAAAAGAAAACTAATGATGACAACTAGAATTCTTCTCCAGAAAGCGGCAGAATTCGACCTAGCTATATAGCTACTTTTGATAATCCTGTCAGCGTCGGAATTCGAGCACTAAGACCTTCTAGTCAGACGCACTGCAGTAACATCAACTGATGCCCTGAGCCACTTAAACGGGTTCTTTAAATATGGTTTTCCGTGAAAATCATTCTGAATTTCGCGAATGGGTGTCTATTCCAGAGAGCAAGGGTCAGCAATTTCTTTACTGTTTCTCGTCCCAAACAATTATCGTTACGAAACCACCCACGCGTCACAGCACAGCTCAGGCGGACAAGCACACACGCGGGTCTGGAAACCCGCAGGGGCTTTTATTGTACGCGACGCCTTCGCGTTTTACAGCGGGTCGCGTCTAATGAAGCCGTGGGCCGCGGGGTCGTAAAGGAACCCCAACTCATTAGGACGCGGCCGAGCATCGGTGACGCGCGACCTCAAACGCTGACTTCTCGTCCAGGACCGTCCTCTGCCGACGACACCCCCGTGCATCAACTGGCACTCCCAATGCCATCTCTGCACTCAGATACTGCCTGTAAATGACATAAATTTACTGACAATGGTAAAGAAATGGTAATATGTCTTGGCGAATAAAAAAATAACGTTAAATTCGATGTGTTGTCGTCTGCATGGGCATATTCGTTTTCTCCATTTACGTTGATGGTATTCTTTTTCGTTGACATGCCAACACTAATCCATATACTCCTCCACTCTTGCTGATCTTCACAACTAATTGGGGAAAGTTATTCGACACATATGGCAATGCATGTACGAGTATAAATTTCTACCAAGTCAAGTAACTGAGAATGCAAATAAGCTGGGATTTAATGAAAACGCGAGAGTAAAGTGTTCACTGTTTACTCTGAAATTACAATATGATCGTTCAGAACATTTCCTATTGTAAGCCCTACACAAATGCATCAGATCACCATATTTCAATATTTTACTCCTTATTGTTAGATTTTGTGACATTAATTAATTGTAAATCAATTTCGTCTGTAAATCATTTGTGTTTTAAACAAATATTTATACTATTTTTATAGAAATTATGTTTTATAATTAATTTTTGCGAAATGATGTCTTAATACATTAAAAAAAAGACAACAAATTTTCCGAACCCTCATCTGACTCAGACTTCCTGGTAATATGGACAATATAGAACGTGAAAACAATCGTTAGCCTTTTCTAGATCAAAATCATCGCTATGCATTTGAGTTGCTGTAATTTATCATCAATCCAAAAGTTCTTCAACGAATCAACCCCTTCAGTAGTCCTGGCCTTACGTTTCTTGCGCCCACCTCAACATCAGCTATCACTGACACAATATCAGCAGAGAAGCTAATAAGCCACTAGCAGCTCACTTATTTTAGTAGAATGACTTATCCTACAACCATTTCCGTCGTCTCCACCATCATCGCCATCACCACAATCACTTGCATCTTAACGACCAACTACAATTCAAACCAACACAAAACTGTATGACCTCCCTACAACCTTCTCTGCTGCGTGCGGCGTGTCCATCACTATCATCATCATCGTCATCGCCACCCGAGGCGCGTTTTCTTGCTCCACCTCCGCCTACGCTGTACACGTGACGACTTAAACTTGACACTGACGGATTTTCGACGCTAGTTGCGTAGCTAGGTCGAATTTAGCCGCTGTCTGAAAGACACTTCTAGCGACCGGCTACTCTGACCGTTTTCCGTGGTTTCTTCAATCAATACCATGCGAATGCCGGGGTAGTACCCTAACAAATAGACGATGGACCTCGTGCGTTCTTTCTTTCCACTTTCTAATCTCTTCTATCCTTTACATACCCACCCATACGTTCACTCATACACATACTAACAGTTACTCTTACGTGCAATTACACTACCACACATATCGGGAGTCAAGAGGTTGTGCCTAGGGCGGTGCCCCAGTAGGAGAGATACCTGGAGAAAGATTTCCCCCGCAAGCTGACGTGTATTCGGCACCGAAGCTCATCATCCAGTGGGTACGGAATCACCACCACCACAACCTCGGGATAAAACATTTACTTGCCAAACGGGTCTAGTGAGCACAGAAGGTGACGTGTCCAATCAATCAATCTAAACTCATCGGCCATTTTCCGGCGCGAACCTCTTCGACGCTCGCGTCGAAATAGAACAGCGCCATGTCCATAGAACATGGACTCTCCGGCGGAGTTCGCAGCGCGTCCGGTTGCAGATGATTGCTTCTCAACCGTCGTGCATATTCGAGATTTCGTTTGCCGGGTGCTCTTAATAACTGAGGCTATTTATGAAATATCGAATGAATGTTTTGCCATTTAATTTCATTAGAAATTTGAGTGAGTAGTTACGGTCTCGCGGGAAATGCATGGAATTTCCCTGCAAGCCGACTGAACACTTTTATTCAGGTATTTTTTTATTCCGTAGAGGTGATTATTGTTCTCTGCTTCGATTCGTGGAACTGCGGCTCTAATAATACAAAAGTGTGAACGAAAGTGATGGAAAGAATGACAGGCGGAATGTGCGATTGGAATTTTTCATTACACCAGTCTCTCTCGCGTGAGGGTCGTTTCCCTTATTGATGGACCAGTGGTTTATTGCAGCTATGAATGGACATCAACTGCACACGATTGTATTGAGCAATCCTCGTAGACGCTAAAAGAGTGCAGAAAACTAAGTTGGAAACTGCTCCGGCTAAATCTATTATCTATTATCAATATTATCTACATTGTAGGAATGTAATTATCTTTTGATTATGATATCATTAAATGTAAAAGAACATTAGACGAAAATCATGAACAAAGGAGCAGAATTGTTATCTTCTGTAAACTACGCGAAAATATCGGGTAAATTCATGTTATATATTTGAGAAATGGATTTTAAGACTTTGTTATACTTCTTGCTGGAGAGTGGTCTTAACAATATCGGTGTTATCACATCATTCTCGCAGGAATCATTTCAAGTATCCCAATTGCAGAGAGGATGACTCATAAAATTTTCTCTTCTGACTTCTTTCAAGACACTCCATAAAACTGTGACCTAAACGTGGTTTTTTTTTAACAGCACAACATTTCGTTCAAAAGAGTTTAATCTTATTCTAGACAATTAAACAGAAATATATACTATAATAGATATTATAATACTATATTAATACTATAATATATTCAACTAAAATCCTCCAGAAATCTACAAGTTCTCGTTATTTTTACTAGCAATTCATTAACAGTTCACTTTAGAAGGTAGAAAGTACCGCATTCGAGGGACCTTTTACCGCAAAGTGCCGGTGCAGGGTCGTTAAGACGCGCATTAAAGGTGGGGAAACTTTTTGCGCGTGAAGGCTGTCGACGAAAGACCGAAGTCGCTCCCGCAGGTGAGTGACCAGTCGCGACGCCCTCCCGGAACAGGGCATCGAACCAAAGACTAAAGGACTCGGAGCAGAAGGAAAATTACCTACCGTTGGTATCAAAACAGAGCCGAATTCATCCGATTGCTATGATTTTTACGAATAAATCTACATCAATTTCGTTAGCGGATGTTTTTTATAGTTTCTTGTACAAGTCATTAAAGTAATTAGAAGTAGAAATCACTCTAGTACGTCAATTATGTTTTGTGTACTATCTACTAATATGTTTTAGGACTTCAGAAATACACTTTTCGAAAGCTTGGTAATAGATTGGAAGTCTTTGTTGTATCTCAAAATAATGCTGTCTCCATGCGGAGTAGTTTAGATGAAATGCAAGATATCAGTAGTTTTCAGTCAATTCTCATTGTGGCCTAGTCATTTCGCCACCCTCTGAATGTATAGCAGCTGTAACTGGGCGGTTTATTTACAATAGGTGTGGATTTTCTAGAAATCACAAGCACATAACACAGATATAGTGAAATATTTATTTTTTCATCTACTTACCTAAAGATCTCGAAAGGTCCAGGCAAGAGTCCTAATTGTTCTACTTATTGAAAACCAACTCCTTTGTGAACTGAATCGAGGACCGGAACGTAAATTATTACTGTTTGCGGTTCTGACTACAGCTCGCTCATAGCGTCCTTACGAACGTTTATTAGAGCTTTCTGCATTTTACGACCTAGTGCTTATTTGTCGATTGCCACCGCCGAACACTCGAAGACACTTCCTCTTGTCCTGCACCGCTCTCGACATTGTCGTTGCAACTTATATTAGAGCAACAATAAAAGTGTTTATACTCCATTGTTGATTTAAGACTCGCCTTATAATTGGGGGTTGCCGCTTCTTGGCGGCCTCTTTGTTGCAGAACGTGCCATCGTGAGAATGGTTGCAGTTATGCTGTCTCAGCGTCCTTTTTAAGTGCATTACAAATACAAAACTTTAATTCTACAAGATTATATATTTTACGTATCAAACAAGTAATTTAGTACCGTACTTCGTATTATGTTCCCCTGCTTCGTAGGATGTGGTACTGCCGGGTGTCAAGTGCAGGAGTACAGATATCGTTCTTGCGTAGAACGTTTGAAACATGCAATTAAAAAATATTTTGCTGATCTCTTGTTGTTTATTAAAAAACGCAATTCACCATTTCAGCATAACTTAAAGTAAAATAAAGGGTTATCTACCATAAGCGTGAATAGATTCTATAAAAGTAACAGGTTAATATAAAATTGTATTCAATCAAGAAGCAATACAATTTCATCCTGTTTAAAAAATATTACCTAGACATGATAGGACAAAACAACTGGTCTAGTCGTCGTTAAAAAAATTATGAGTAACACTTTTGTTACTTACTATGTTAGTTCAAATCCGTTTTGGACTATTTATGATTTCCCCATCGATGGAAACTTAGTTACACTGACCGCCGTCAGAAACAACGCTCAACGCCCCGAAACGGCCGTACAAACCTCTTCTGAGCATCAGAACGCCGAGTCACCGCGCGGCACCGAGTTTGTCTAGCGAGCGCCAGCGGGGAGCGGGCGACCACGCAGAGGGTAATGTCATTACGAATCGCGCCCCCCCTCCACCACCACCACAGTTGCCACCCGCGCCACCTCCGCCGCCACAGTCGCCCCTGCGAATCGAATTAGCCCCCCCCCCGCCGCCGCCCACCGCAACTCGACACAACTTCTCTGCTGTCGATGGCTAACCTATTTTCGTCGTCACTCGGCTTTTACGACTCGCAGCGAAAATACCGCCGACTCTTCCCCTGCCGTCGCCGCCGCCGCCGCCGCCGCCGCCGCCGCCGCCGCACTGCCCGACCACTTTCCGCTCGCCGACTTTTATAAGTAATGATCCATTAATTTCCTTCGCGTTCAGCTTTATTGAAGGCTTTACGTCGTGTTTGATAGTTCCTTGAAGTTAAAGATAATAATAATAGCAATACCTTCCATCTAATTTGGAAGCAAACGACGCTTCTCGCGGCGGCGCGGTCGGAGAGCCCCTTCTCCCGCGCTCGGTGCTTCTTGTTGGGCTACAAATAGGACGTACGCGTCATTACGACGGCGCATGAGTGGGTACAATTATAGCTCATTTAGTACCGACCCGTTCACTGGCTGCAACGCATCTGCCACGCGCTTCCTCCACTCCGGTGGTCCGCGCGAGGCGAGACGAAACGTTGCCGGACCCGTTCCCGCCCCCGCGCGGGCGCCGATGCCCCTTTTCCATCCTCCGGCGCTGTCGTTTCCGCTTCCTCGACCTGTGCTGTAGCGAGGAGATTGCGGGTCTACCATGCCTGGGACCGGGGTCCAAATTCCCGTCGATCCACGTGAAATTTGTGGTGGACAATGCGGGATCACGGCGAGTTTCCTCGGAGCGCTCCTGTTTCCTCTGCCTCTCGTTACACGATTGGTTCATCATAATTCATGTCATCAAATCATTCACCAATTCATGATACAGATCCAAGGCTCAGGCTCTGACATAATAAAGTTCTTTCCAGGAAACCATCACACTTCAATCCACGCTATGTTCACTCATCATGGCCATTCCCGACTCTCGCACTAGTTCTGCAAGTCGTTGATATTTTCTATAACGATGTATGTAATCGCGAGGCTGAGAATGAGGAGGTTTCGAAACATACATGACACATGAAGGCTGCGTGTGATGGAAAATATGATTACATAATATGGTTAAATTGTGATTATACATATGTATTCTGTCGAAAATTCTGAGCATAGAATTAGAAACGCAATTCATAAAACGTCTTAAAAATGAAATATTTAATAATATTTTCTCTATAAAAGTAATTCTCTTAAAATTCATCCTAGTATCCAACTGACCTCTTTCGAAAATAATTAGGTAAATAATGCTATTTAAAAAAGTATTTTAGTCTATAATTATTCCAAACGTCATATGATATCAGAAAATATATCTTGGCAATGGCACGGGAATTCCATGCAGTAATGGGCAAGGATAAAGGAAGCGTTAATGAAGACGACTATGATTCTAATGAAGACAAACGTCAGTTCCAGACCCACGGAACGAATTACGCACAAAGAAAACGACTTCAATTTCAACAAAGGCATATCGTTAAATAGAAGAATAAATACAATCGCATGACTTGACAAGTGAAGGACACTGTTCGCTTGTCCATCTCGCCCCATCTCGATCGTCTTCACGCTTCCTGAAGCCGCCTCCTCGCGTGCTGCGCCTGGCCTGCGCCCGCGCGCATCCCCGCGCCTCGCGCCCGCGCTAATTAGGGAGATCACACGAGCGCGCGCCTTCCTGCTCTTCCGGAGGGCGTGAATGTGTCTGAATGCGAATGAGGCAGGGGAGATGTGTGTGAGTGGGGATGGGTGTGTGCGTGAATGTGAGTATGAATGTGAAAGTGTCAGTGTATGTGGACGTGTGAGTGTGAAAGTATGAGCGTGAATATGTGAGTGTGTGGGAATGAGAGTGTTGGAGTGAGATTGAGCGAGTGAGTGTGTGGGAGTGGGAGTGTGTGGGAGTGGGAGTGTGTGGGAGTGGGAGTGAGTGGGAGTGTGTGGGAGTGGGAGTGTGTGGGAGTGGGAGTGTGTGGGAGTGGGAGTGTGTGGGAGTGGGAGTGTGTGGGAATGGGAGTGTGTGGGAGTGTGTGGGAGTGGGAGTGTGTAAGAGTGTGTGTGGGAGTGGAGTGTGTGGAGTGGAGTGTGTGGGAGTGGGAGTGTGTGGAGTGTGAGTGTGGGGAGTGTGTGGAGTGGGTGTGGAGCGGTGTGGAGTGGTGTGGTGTGTGGGAGTGGTGTGGGAGTGGGAGTGTGTGGAGTGGGGTGGAGTGTGTGGGAGCGTGTGGGAGCGTGTGGGAGTGGGAGCGTGTGGAGTGGAGCGTGTGGGAGTGGGAGTGTGGGAGTGGGAGTGTGTGGGAGTGGGAGCGTGTGTGGGAGTGGGAGCGTGTGGGAGTGGGAGCGTGTGGGAGTGGGAGCGTGTGGGAGTGGGAGCGTGTGGAGTGTGTGGGAGTGGGGGCGTGTGGGAGTGGGGGCGTGTGGGAGTGGGGGCGTGTGGGAGTGGGAGCGTGCGGGAGTGGGAGCGTGTGGGAGAGTGGGAGTGTAAGAGAGTGAGGGTAAGAGTGTCAGTGATAGTGTGTGTGTGGGAGCGAGAGTGTGATTGTGAGTGTGTGTGTGTTCGAAGGGGCGGAGAGGCCGCGAGCTGCGTGGAGGTCGTCCCACCATGCGCCGCCTGTTGCCACCCACGAGTGGTTTATGGTCGTCCGCAGCCCTGCCCTCTATCGTCTGCGAAAAGCGTGGACAGCGCCGATTGCCCTCTGTCAGCGTCGTCCCGCTTCCTTATCGAGAGATCGCCACATTCGCTCATTAGCATCTCGACTGCCTTCCCCACAGCTCTCTCACGTATTACATGCCATCTGATACTTTCAGAAAGTGTGAGTTTGGTCGAAATGGCAGGATTCATCAGGAGCACTATGCACTTACTTTGCAAGAAATGCCCCAACCATTTGTTTTCGAAGGTTCGAGAGGCATAGGACTGGACCATTGAAATTTTACCTTCAATATTTTGCCAAGTGTAAGAAATCCATCATCATTTGATCTTGCTCAAAAAAGAAAAATCCTGGCAAGTAATAAAAAGGCTACTTTGCAATTATTGTTTTGTTATCTTCAAGTTATTACAATTACTACTTATTTCCATAAAATGAAAGACTGTAATATTCTTCAGATAATAAAAATCTCTGTAAGAAATTTCTCTAGACGTAGGCGAATTTGCTCGCTATATTCACGGTATTAAATAAGCCGTACAAAAAATTACAGTAAATTGAAAAACAGCACTTTAAAGTGAACTCAGGAAATCCCTCATTAGTACTGAAATGTGTACTGAACAAATCAACTAGGAAGTAATATTTGGTATATCATTAATAAAACCGTACCCATTATTGATGTATCAGTAGATTGGAATGCAAACAGAAATAGCATTATGTATAATTGTTATAGGATTTCCAGTAGATAAACGGCAATTTTACGCATGATCTTTCGGTATTTATACATACACATAAACACACGTACACACACATACACACACACACATGTGTGTGTGTTGTGTGTGTATAGATGCATGTCAGTGTGTACGTGTATGTGTGTGGCAGGGAGTAGGTGGGTCTCAGTACGTCATAGTGCCTGTGCGCGTGCGCATGGCCGTGCCTTATGGTGCATGTGCGCGTGCGTGCCGGCCCGCGAGTGCTTTGTCCTGCACGCGCCCTCGCACCCCGACGCGAGCGCTTCCGGGTCCGCCGCTTTCCAAGTGGTCGCCCACGCGACCACAAAGGCACCCTGGATCGCGCTCCCTGCTTCGCCGATTGTTGCGTCTGGGGCGGCGAGAGCCATAAATTCTCTGGAGGTACGCGGGTTGGTATTTACAAGATCTAAAATCTATATTTTCGCCCAATGAGTTTCTTCCCTGAGTTGGGAAATCGTGCGGAAAGGAATGAGGATATAGTTTATTAAATACTTATTTCTGACATTTGTAGAGGAAATTATAGAGTAAGTGAGAGCTGACTAACACGTTTCATGTATAAAATATGAGACCGAAACCACTAGTGTTCGACTTCGGCTCACTCGAGAATAAAGAATTGCTACAACGTACGCGACTAGAATTTCGTTTCGTTCATTCACATTTACTTACAGTAAACGAAGAAAAATTAGGCAATGCCTCGTTCTCTTCCAAATGCATAGTTTCTTTCCAGAGATAAAACAAGAGGACGAACTTATATATCTTTATCCTATAACCATTGTACTAAAGATGGAAACGAAGGCACTCACTCTTTATTACTAGAATCTTTTAAATTTTAGAGTGTAGGAAGCTAACATAAAGTTTTATTACAGAAACGCACAATATCTTTATTCAAGAAATACTTCATGCGTGACACACCCATTGCACCTCGGCACCCTCGCAACCTACCTGCTGGAACAAAGACACGAGTTTCCGGGTCTGCTTTCGACGTGGTCAGCCACGCGTCCGGAAAGAACACCGGGCCAAAGAACTCGGGTGATTTTTGCGCCGCCGCGGCGGACGCCATAAATCCAACGGTGCGACGCCGCGCGGCGCGGCAGGGCTCAGGGCGCGTTTCCTCTTCCTCCGAGGTCCCACCGCCTCCATCTTCCTTCCACCACCAACCAGCATCGACGCCGCTACTATCGGCATCGCTGCCACCGCCAGGTCAGAACACTTGCCGACGCCACCGCTGTCGCCGAACGCTAGGAATTTTCTGTTGTTGGCTCCGCCTGTGCCATTGCTACTGCTCACACCATCCGTTCCGACGTCGACCCTCACATCACCACCATTGCCACCAACCCCCACCGAAGCATCTCTCTCGTCTCGTACCCCCTGTCTCCCCCGTCGGCTCGCGACAATCTGTCTCCACCGTCTACGCACCAGCCGAGTCCGATAGACGCCTTTTAATCATCCGCCATCATCATCCCCATCACCTTCGCCATCACCGCCCCCCGCTGCCGCCACCAGGCGGGTCGGCGACCCGGGCGGCGCGCGCGGCGCGGGCGGGCGTGAGAGCAGAGCTCGGCGCGGCGGCGGCGGCGTGGGGAATGCGAGCGGAGGAGGGCTCGGCCCGAGGCCTCCGACAGCGGAGCTGAGCGGAGCGGAGCGTGGCCGCGCAGGTGGCGCCGCCCGTGCACGCCAAAGTAGAGCGTTTAAAATAGAAGCCTAGGAGAGGCGGCTGGCGAGGGAGGCAACCCGTTGTTCGCTCACTTCTTGTAGAGCTTCTCTAGGCTTTCAGACTCAACGAGGGGTTTTTCATTGGTTCGTAAGGAAGAAGAGGAATTTTCGCAACTGCCTGCTGGTATCAATCAGTATTTTAGAGCCCTGATAGTTTTACTGGACAGAGCATTTAATTTTTCCTAATTATCATTATCATTTTTATATTATGATTATTATAATTATTATTAATAATAATAACAATAGTAAATATTACAGAAATGAGAGTTAAAATTTAAACGTTATCCATCACGTGAGATGAGTGCGTTAATCTTGCTTTTTTGAATTTCTCATATTCTTTTCACCGTGAATAATTTAGTCTTAATAACGAATAATATTGTTTCAGCTACTTCTGACCCCGGAAATCGTGTGTTTTAAGATCATTATATGCTTTAAGGAAACCGATTTGATAATTTATTTTTTTCAGGTGTATGTAGTCTTCTCGAATAATTCATTGCAATTATCACTTTCTTGCGGTGCACACTTAATAAATCTAAATGAAGCACCGTTTTTCACTTTCTACAACCATCATAAATAATTAATAGTGGTCGAATAAATGACTTTGTTATTGTTTTTGCTTCGTAACACATTTCCCGCTTTCAATTTTTTTAAGTTTGAGGGAAAATTGGATTATCAAATGTTAGCTGAGTATTTTTAAGAAGAATCTAAATGTCATATATTTATACTTCACTACATCATGAATTCAATTATACTTCACTATAATGAAGTAGTCTCTTGCAACCATGCAATTTCATCGCTTATGGGTGTGCTTTAATGCGTGCTTCTGCTTCAAATGGGTGTGGGCTAATCTTTCGTGTGAATTACCCTTGTCATGACTCGCCAACTGAAAACGACCTGTACCACAATATAATTACAATACAAGGGTATGCCCAAGCGCCACAGACATGATATTTACACATGGAAACTTAACAATGGGTGAGAAGGAGCAGCATCGATCTTCACCCACCCACCGGGCACCGGAGCACTGTAATTACGCGCGGCACCCCACGCGAACAGGTGAAGCGCGGCGGCGAGCGGTGGCGGTCGGCGGCTGGGCGCTGGGCCGATGGGCGATGGGCGATGGGCGATGGGCGATGGGCGAGTGGGCGCTCGCTGCCCCGCGGGGGCCACCGCCCCGCGTGGCCTTTGCTGCTCCGGCGGCGCAGTCTCCGGGGGCCCGCGCGCCGCCGCGCCCTCCATCAGACGCGCGGCCGAAATCGGCCATTTGATTCAATTCCCTCGGGACCTCTGGCCGCCGCGGCCCTTCGGCCCTTCCGCAGAAGCACCGGAACGGAATAGGAGCGAAGGCAGAGACAGCGTTGGCGATAGTGATATTGATGGTTGTGAGCGGAGCACTTTCGGGAGCGGTAGCGGCAACGGATGGCGTTTGGTACTTCTGGACGGAAGTGCCAGTGACAAAGCGGAAATGGAGATAATGCAATGAGACAACGAATGTGGGATGCTTTATTTTGGGGTTTCGAAGCGGATATACAAGACGGAAGTGACGGCCGATGTGGAGAAGAGTGTGATCGGACAGAATGAACACACGAAGCGAATGAATGGAGGTAGAAATAACAGTGACAGCGATAGGAGCACAAACAGGTAACATGAGCAACACGATTGCGAATGGACAGTTGAAGTCAGTTGGATGAGAAAACCCTAAGGGAGCATGGATGGGAGCGGGAGGATGAGGCGGAGGCCGCAGCAGCGGGCAGCCCTCGGGAAAGCGCCCTCGAGCGGGAGAACGTCGTAGCTCAAGGAAGCGGCGCCGCCCGCTGCCCTCGCTGCAACCGCGCCGCCTTCGCGCAGTCCATCCGCCCGGAACGGGCGCCCACAGCCGCTTTACGGAAGATATTCCGGCGGTTGAGCGGGAAAAGATTGAGGGGATCGCTGCCCTTCGATTTGCACTTGCTGGCGCCCTTCTTCAGTGAAGGCGCAGGCCACGAATGTTACGTCGGCATCAAGCGACAACAAGCGTTGGTTGGAGGACCGATCTACCTTCAAACGTAGAAATTACCACCTGGAATAAATATTTCTTTAAAGAATAATTCTGTGACATGTGTATTAACAAAATAATGCAATTCCGCAGATGTAGCCAGTATTTCCAATCTGCCAAATTAATATGCAAGACGAGAAACATCCTTAAAAACTCTTTATTAAATTGGTAAAATAAAACAGTTATTTTGGAACAAAGATAAACTGCAATACTCAGGGTTCTTTCTTAACTGTCTGTTCCTGAAAAAGAATGTCTAGACATTTGTCTGAAGATTGTCTATAGTTTAATACATTATGTACAACCAGTGCCATTAGTTTGCGAGAAGAGAAGCTGATAAATAATTCCGCAGCGCGCCCGCAGGGCCTTCGCCATCTCCACTCCGCCAGCGCCACCTCGTGGTCCCCGCACCGCGCTTCCTGTCCACAAATAAGGGCTAATGTTAATGTTGACACCCGGCAAGATGGCGGCTGGTAGATATTATCCCGCCCGCAATCTCCCTCGACCTCCCCATTATCAGTTAATTGGCGCGGAAGTCGCTTGGAAGACGCAGGACCGCGGTCTGCATATTAGCATAGAGCGGCGCTGTGTGACGGGGGACAGGGCATTAGTACAGGAACATAGTTTATACATTATGAACTGTTGTTTGCAATATGGCGGCTAGTGGGGCTGTGATTGGGCACCGGAGAAGGGCGGCCGCCGGCTGGGGGACGCGGAGGCGGTGGGTTCCGGCCTTTCCACCGCGTGTTGACAGGTTTGCAGGTCAATACGTGCATTAATCCAT
The DNA here is from genome assembly GCA_011170035.1 of Teleogryllus occipitalis. Lineage (NCBI taxonomy): Eukaryota > Metazoa > Arthropoda > Insecta > Orthoptera > Gryllidae > Teleogryllus > Teleogryllus occipitalis. The sequence goes on along the minus strand of BLKR01003207.1, from coordinate 9,546 downwards.
TAAGTAACTCCCCCACCCTGCGCCCGGCGCTGCCACCCACGCCGCCCTCCTTCCCTCCCTGCCTCCGTCCGCCGCGAGGGCTCGCGCCCCCCGACGCCGCCCCCTCCCCCGCTAATTTACGTTCCCCCCGCCCCCTCTCACTCCGCCCCCGCGCGCTGATGCCGCAGTTATTTACTATCATTCGGCTATAATTAAATACAATTAGACGTCAGTGGACTACTCCACTGCACACCTTGCCTCCTATTTACAAGCCATCTTCTTAAGCCGTAATTAGCCGGCGCCTCTTTAATAGGGCCCGCAGACATGATTATTCCGGCGAGTGCGGCCTCGTGAGGCGCGCGCGGGGGCAGGAAGAAGAAGAAGGCGAGGGAGGACGGGGCTCGACTGAAAGACGATCGATCCCATCCGGGTAAGTCTCTCTTCCGGTCGGTTATTTGCGTTTCGAAAACAGGGGATTCCCCGCCCGGCGTCGGATGCGCGCGACCTCCTGCAGGAGGCGTTTGCGCTCGGCCGCGCGGCCCATCGGCGCGAGAGGCTCGAAGCGCGGCCGTTTGCCCAGAGGGCAGCATCGGCGCCGCCGGCACATGTCCGGAGCGTGCACACACTGCGGCCGTGCGTGGGTGCGCTAATCCGATGCTCTCGTCTTCAGCGCTGTCCCGTTCTGCCATGCACCGCTGGCCACCCTTGCAGGCAGCGGCAGATGCGGCTGCATTATGGATTAGCCATCTTGTGCGGAGGAGTGTGCCTACGTTCCACATTCTTGCTAATTCAGACATTCTTTCTTCCTTTCGAGCACTACAATGTCGCAGTAGCTACTATATTATTGTACAGGTCTTTCAATAAGGGAGTAAACGACATTGACATATATCACACTTTAAGACTGTGTATTTCATCATTACCAACGAAAAATATTAGGCGTTCGGGTAAAGAATCTGACCTTTCACGTTTCGTAGAAAAATGCAATTGAATACAACTGTTCATACGAAACGAGCTGCTTAAGTTACAACGTACAAGAAAATCACTATCGTTTGTTCTCTGTTCTCAAACCCACCTGAAATTATTGTGGGATACTCATTGTCTTTAATAAAAGGTAATAATATTGTTTTCTCTCATATGTACAATACAATTATTTCCATACATCAGTTCTGCTCGTTAGACTAAATTGTATTTCTTAATATATTAGAATGATTTATTTTTATTTTTGATTAGGTTTAATGTTTACAAGATATTTATAATATTAGTATATTAGTGTATGTTAGAAATTAATAGTATCTGAAAGACACTCTTAATCCATTTTTGTCAAAGTGCAAATATTATATGATTTAATCTAACGCCTGCTGGGCGAATTCTCCTCGACTGTCGCCTTCCCCACCGACGTCGCTGCGTCGCCACCGGGATTCGAGGGCCGGCGGGCGCTCCCCTCCCCTAATAGAATTAGCAGGGCCGGCGCAGAGGAGGCGGCCTCCGATGAGTCACCGCCCGCCTCGCCCAGCGCGCGGCCAGCGGCATCTGGCGGATCGCGATCGACGCCATCGATTCCATTACAACTTGCCAACAATCAGTTGTTTGGGTAATTCGCTTCCCAAGGCGTTTTGCATATTTTCAATTTTTACACTAGTTGGACATAAGATGTCTGAAATGCTGAAGTTATGTTTTATATTTATGTTATTAATCGTTACCAAACTATTCATTTTTAAACTTTACAAACGAATTTTATTAGGAAACGGGCAACCACAGGATAAGAATTATAAGTAGTTTTGGCAATCCAATGTGGTTTTTCATTTATCTTTAAAGAAAATGTATCCATTTTCTCTAATAATATAATTTAAATGTATTATCCTGATGGTAATAATTTTTATGAAATATTAAAAAATCTTCAAAAAGTTATCAGTATCAAAGAAAAATCTACATTAAGACCCTTCATAAGTAAGATCGCTCCATAATTTTCTTTATATCAAGGGATTCTGGAAAAAAAGAAAACTATCAGATGAAGATTATTTTTCGGATTTTAATTCAACTGAACTTCCCTTATTAGTTTAACAACTGCTCCAAGGTGTTTTCTGCAGTCGTGTATATCATACCGTACACCTTTCTGAAATCATTCCCTTTCAGTAAATCCACAACTAGGGCAACGTCCCTTCGGACGAATGTTGCAAAACGTCCCGCAACCTCGCAATCGAGTCGCCTCCCAACGCCCCGCGCTGCGACGCAGAGCGTGGAGGCCCCGTGGCAGTCGAGACAAGACAATTTTAGAAGCACTCGCCGAATCGATGCGAGCGGCCTCTCGGGAGCGCGCGTTTTGCGCGCAGCCGATCAATAATTAATCTTGCGGGCACCGCCGCTCGCAATGAGTACATCTTCTTGCGCACCCCCGCGTCACTTTGCGATCCATCCATCTTGCGGCGGAGCGCGCTCACCTATTTGCATTTGAACGACTGTCAGATAATAAATCAGCGGCCGCGGGCGGAGGCTGAGTGGGCGAGGACAGCGATCCATTTCGTCGGCCGCCGCCGCCCCGTCAGCGGGTATTGACGCGCCCCCCCCCGCCCCCCCCCCCGCCGCCCGCAACACCTCCGATGGACTCGCATTGTTCGGCCTCCGAGATGCGATGCCCCCGTGCGCCGGCGCCGCCATCTCGCCTTTCCCCTGACATCCCTCCGCAGATGGTTCAAACACTCCTCTCTTTCTGTTGGAACATCTGCCTGTCTCTACACCATTATCATTGATTCGTATTTCTCTCCCGTTGATTGCCCGTTTCCTGTTATCAGTTTTGCCGTTCCCAAGCTCCTCAGTGTTCTACCGTGTACTTCATTCCCTCAGCACCTTCTTCATTTCTACACTCCAGGACTTATAGTATACATCGAACCGTCACAGTTGCCTCCCCAGTTCCTCGCTTCGTCAACGTCTGCCAACCCATCCCCCTCGTGTCGTCTTCTATTACTATATCGTATCGCTTGCCTTCACTATCCGCATTACCTCTGCCACTGACGCTCCTCTGGCCCCATCTCCTCCTGCTCCCGTTCGCCAGCCCTCCGCCTCTGCCCACCCCACCCCACCCCACCCCCGTCGCCGCGCGCTCCATCTTGCGGCATTGTTCCGGAAGTCGCCGCTCAGTGGTTACAGCTCCACCGGGAAATTGGCCGCGTCCAGGTGCAGCCGCTAATTACCGGCCGGAGCAGGGGCGGAGCGGCCGTCCGAATCGCCCGGAACGCGGCAGCGCCGGCCGGCGGAGGCGCCGCGATGCAAGCGGTGATGGGAGGGGGTCGGGGGTGGGGGGGACGATGCGGGCGGCGGAGGGGCAGAAGGGAAACCGAGGGATCGGCCGCATTGGCATGAACCCGCTGCCGATAACGTTCAACCCTGAGACGAGGGGGGGGTCATAAAATTATCGGATTAGGTGCTCGGATTGGTAGAGTCCGGACCGCAACGTCGCTCGCCTCCCGAAGCCAACCCCCCACCCTTCCAAGGAATTCCGAGCTCATCCCTCCTTCAGAGCGGACCTGCAAGCCTCGTCTTTGATGTGTTCCGTCCACAGTTATTGGGTGCTCGAAACGGTATGCTGACTGCTAGACACTGTCTGTTTGTAAGTCCGAGATGTTGCTGTTCCTTGTCTTGGGGCATTCAAAGGACTCTCGAGTAATTTAAACTCGAAATATTGTCCCTGCGTTATGTAATTTTCATCTGTGTATATTTAACAGCATTGAAGTGTACATTAAACAAACTATATATAATTTGAAACTGAGTTACTTATGTCATAAGCGCTATACATCTCAATGTCTAGTTTCGTGGATAGAGTTACTTACCTGTCAAACATTCGCACAACATATGTAAAGGGCAAGTGTTTGAGAAAATGTATGAATGTTTGTGAAGGTAAACAGAGCTCGTGTTTAATGTTTACAACTGATGAAACATTCTGTTACATTATTATTGTGCTGTCGTTCACGTTTGTTTTCTTCCTCCCATCTTCTTTATTCGTCTCTGCCAAACAGCAGACTCACAAAGACATGTCCTGGCGTTCACGACAGGAACACACAGAGATCCGTCAAGCAAGCGACATCAGATGATAGTGACCGCGGAACACAGGCGCAAACAATTTCAGGAATATGTATTCCTTACATTTTAGTTTTTATTTAAAGAGAATATTAGCTGGTACATTTAATACATTAGTTTCTTTTTCTATACTGTAAATCCTTGTTTGTTTCTTACAGAACTTTTGAATTGCACTAATAAGTGCGAACATTGGCGAAATCTCAAAGTTTGTCACAGACATTTTGCTAGATGTTATGATCGAAAATTGCGTACCATTTGATGTAGACTCGTCACACCAGCCTTAGTAAATAAAATGGCTATCCATGCCAATCTTCCAAGGCGCTGTATGCCAAATACGAACCATGAAACTCTCTGCCTAATGTCGCAATCGCTGCAAGCTGTACGTCCGTATTTATGGACTCGTACGCACGTCCGCACACAATTGCATTTTCCGCCACTGAAGCAACAAAGAGCGGTTGCACGGTGCCAGGGGCTCGATCATGCGCCATCGGGCGGCGTCGGAGGAGGAGGTGACTTTGAGGGGTCGGAGTGGAGGTGGTGGTGTTTGGTGGTGATGGTGACGGCAGGGGCTTGTAGATGGTGAAGGTGTTGGTGGTGGTGACGATTGTGCTGATGTTGGGTCAGTAGTGGTTTTGTTTGGTAGAGTTGGAGATGGAACAGTGGAGGAGATGGGACAGCTGTTGAGGTGGTGATGAGATGGTGGTGCTGGAGAAGGAGATGGTGGTGGTGGTGGTGGTGGTGGTGGAGGAGGTGGTGGAGATGATGGTAGTGGAGATTGTAGTGGGGGAGGAGTAGATAATAGTGGAAGAGGAGGAGGAGATAGTAGTGGTGGTGGTGGAGAAGGAGATGGTGGTGATGGAGGAGGAGATGGTGGTGGAGGAGATGATGGTGGAGGAGGGGGGGATGGTGGTGGAGGAGGAGACGGTGGAGGAGGAGATGTTATTGTTGAAGGAGGAGGTGGAGGTGGTGATGGTGGTGTGGTGTGGGGTGCCGCCGCCAGGGGCGTCGGCGAAGCGGCCGCGGCGAGTGCGTAAAACTGTCGTGCGGGCGCGGGGCGGCGTGTTTATCAACAACGTGACAGTAGCGCTGGCGCACGCGGCCCGCGTCGAGCGCCGGGGGGAGGTCGTAAAATAGACTCGCGTTCGACATCGCGCGCCCTTGTTATACAACATAAAACCTCGCGCGCGCCGCGCCGCGACGCGCGGGAACGGACCGCGCCGCCCTCGCCCCACACGGGACAGAAGGCTATATCCATCCACCCTCGCAGTCGTTGAACCCTCTCGGGGAGGCCTCCCGCGTGGAGGTGCGGCTTCATCGACTATTAGGCTACTTTTATGGACGAGATCATGAAGGTATCTGGCTCGAATTTACGAGTAGACTTAACTGAGAGTGAGGTTAGCGGGTGCATTGCCAGTTTGTCCCTCTTCTGCCTGAACGGTCGTATTCAATTCATAGACCTTCTGAAAGGTTAATTAAAACAGAAATTTGAAATCACTACCAGTAATCCCCTTTGACTAGTTCAGCACTGTCATCATAATTTGGAATAAAAAGGAACTGATGTTTGGAGTACAGGAATGGCTATCACTCGCTACTAACCTATTAGCACAAGAATGAACCAACCGGCATTGCATGCAGAAGTGTATTCATTGTACTTAAGTATAAAAGATGCGTGTTTTTTTATTAATCAAGATATAGTGATATAAAAAAGAAAATAGCACAAAATTTGCTTTTAACTGATGAAATAAACATTATTGAAAGCAAACATACGGGGGTTTAACGAGTCAATCCTTTTTTAAAAAGAGAAGTCAGTTGCCACTTCATATTTGACATATTGTATATAATGTAATATGTTCTACAGCATATGATCTATGTGATCGCAATTTTTTTATCAAGGCTGAATTGATTTTCGTGCGTCAACAGAAAATGAAATTTAAAAATATTCTTTAAACTGTTCCAACGATCACATTTACTCTGAAGGGTAGAGGGCCCATCTTGAGCGATGGGCAGAAGGTCGCACGTCAAGAGAGCGCTGGAGTCCATAAAGCCCGAGACGCCGGCTGCCCCCGGCCGCTCACGCCCCCCCTCCCCCCCTCGCCCCCATCGCCCCCATCGCCCATCGCCCGGGGGCCGGCGCCCTCGCCTCGTCGCGAGCGTCCTCCCGCTTCTGGCTCGTTGCCCTCCAAGTAGTTGTCCTCGCTTTACGTGATCCGGGTTAACAAATGATACGGGATATTCAACCCGTGAATTCTGTTAGAGGCTGATATGTGTGGGACGATATGAGGCGGAAGGGTCGAGAAGGGTCCGTGCATCGGGAGGGGGAATTTTTTACGCGGGCGTGGAGTGTGTCTCTGGGCGGATATTTGCGAGGCCTCGGTTTCGGGGAAATGGATTTTTAATGAAGCGGTGGTGGCGGCCGCGGCGAGCGAGGGGGTGCAGGGCTGCCAACCGCGCGGGGGAAGGCGAGTGATGGACGCCGCTTCCGTCCGCGCTGCCGAGCGTGACCACGGGGTTAGAGTTCGACCTCCTCGCAAGTCACACTCCTTTAATAGACGTCTCGGGGCAGGGGGGGGGGCTGCAGATGGATGGGAGATGCCTCCACTGGAGCCTCTTCCCCTTTTGGACTGAAAGCGTTAGAATTAATAGAACAGCGATGGGTGAGGTTGAATGGGCACGTTTATGACGTCATCGGATATTGACGTGAAAAACGTAATTATATGAACGTAACGTATTCATATGAAAAACATTATTTCATAAGGAAACCTAAAATGTATTTCTCATTTCCTCAGGTCGTTACTTAAACTCTTTATTTCCAAATATTCTTTATATGTAGCTATATCACAGCTTGGCGTTCTTTTTGTTTCGTTACGTTTTTTCGTTTCATGTTTGAGTAATAAATATTACGCCTTAACGACATCTTAAGTTTTACTTCAAATATAGTTTACGACTGATTTAACGCTTGGTGTTCCATAATGCTATTACCTAGTCTTTACCTGCAAATGAGCATCAAGAAATTTGTGCAGAGTCATGAAAGAGTAACCCACCTATAACACTGCATCAGCGCCTACGATAAAAAGACTTTCTCCCTGATTGTGAGACTTTCCTCCCTCATTCCTAATTATTTCCTTCCGGAGAAACGATTTAATATTAGAAACATCCCTTACAGAGCAATTAGTTTTCATTCCCGCAATAAGTGACGTGTTTCCATTATAAGCCGAACGTCGGCTGAAAGGGGTAAGTTCCCCTCCTCTCGCCCGGGCCCTCGCCCGCGTATTCGCTCCATCACGAGATTTCTCGGTGCGTTTTTGTCGAGACGCCAATTTGCTTCTTCGTGCCACTTTCTAATGATCCTTCACGCTGCCCTCGGAAAATATCGTGCCTCGTCGGTTATTCCGACGAGGGACAGGAACAGCAACATCAGCAGCGGCAGCAGCAGCTCCGGTGGAGGCGGCCGCCGCCGCAAGGTGTGGCGCCCTAACGGATTGGCTGGAAGCGCGGGGCGTTTTTATGAACCCATCATGCACCTTTAGCGACGTGGTTATCGGGGCGGTCCTCTGCTCCCTCGAGGCGCGCTCTCTGCCGGCCTCCGCCGCCACCGCTGCCGTTGCCTACACGCGCGGACGACGTCGACGCATTAGCGTCCATAACCACTCCGTGCCTCCCGACAACGCCGCCCACGGCCCTAACGAGGTTTCTGTCGCCGTAGTAGCAGTGATGCCACCACTCCCACCCCATTCCGATGACCGTTTTCATCTCACTCACCAGCCCGTCCCAATGTATCTCTCCGGTTCGTCGTCCGGCTCCGAAATCAAAACGTTCCCCACCTCGTCCGTCCTCTGCGCTTCTTCCATTTTCATCTCCGCTCCCGCCTCCGCCCCCGCCACCAATCTGGACGTCGCCTACGCCCTGCCTTCCTCGCTTCCCATCCGTATCAGCGCCCGACCCCGTCATCGTCCCCGCGGCCAGCGCTAATGTCCTGTCGTGTCAGCCTCAGCCGCCCCCACCGCTTCCACCTGCCTCGCCGTCTCCAGCGCCTCCGCCCCGCTCTTCCGGGGCCTTGTCATTTCCGGGACGCAGCCCGTCGCCGTCGTCGGCGAACGCCAATCATCTTCCGCGGCGGACGAGGCGCGCGACGCCCGCTTTTAAAGCGATTGCCTCCCTCGGGCGATGGCCGTGCGTGCGCCGCGCCACCGCCCCCGCGAAGCGCCGCCGCGCGCAGCCAGCGGGCCTCTAATTACGCGCTCGACGGTTTTGTCGGGCGCCGGCGACACGGGCGGCGAGGCGGTGGCGGTGGAGGCGGAGGGAGCAGCCCGAACTGGCGTAGGGTGGAGAGGGCGGGTAGGGCGACGAGAATGGTGAGAGAGGTGCTGGCGATGAGGATGAGTGCGGTGAGAGCTGAGAGCGCTGTGAGGGTGGTGAGGGAGGTGGGGCTGAGGGGGAGGAGGGAGAGGTGTGTCGCCCGCGAGGCGCCGCGCCGCGCCGCGCCGCTTGCCCGCGTCCTGCGTTAACCGGCGCGCCGCTCGCGCTCCGACGACACGCACCCGCGTCGGGCACGCAACCCGCGTCGCTGTCACATCGTAAAATGTTTATCTGTGTTCTCTTTGACTTTCCCATAGGTTGCGACGAGTCGCGTCACACAAATTCCTTTCCGAGGCAAGTCTGGAAGCAACTTTTTCACACAGTAGGCGGAAAGGAAAATAAGCATTTACGTTTTCTGTGGAAACAAATTATTGTTATTTGTGAAATATTGTATCGCGTCATTTTTTAGGCTTTGTAGGCTCGAATGCAAAAGAGCACATCATTTTCCTATGCGTTGTAAACAAATACTGATTAAATAATATTCAGGGGAAATTTGTAATCCGTAAAGAACATAAATATTTTTAGCACATTCTAAAGCGTAAAGTCAAGTAAGTTTAGATAAAGTTGTCTCACTTCTGCGTTGACCTTCCTTGAAAACATCGCTAGCTTTGTGCTTTACACAAAACCTGTTGGTGGTTGGGAGCGTGTGGTTTGATGCTCGTTCGTCGCCCAAACGGAAATTTCTGCCTCTCGTTGCGGTTTCTGTTCGTGTCATTGCGGTAGTACTCATGCATCCCTCTAATGAAAAGGCAGCGAAAGTTACGTTACAATGTTATTATCCGATGTGGTATTTGATACGACATTTGCATACATGTAATGAGAAGGGAGTATTGCAGTAAATGGAATGTTTCATTTCCCCATTTCATTTACATGTCAGTAAATGAATAAAAATAGATGAGTGCATTAGAAAAGAACCATAAAATGCAATGTACTTCAAATATTTAATTTAATTAATGAATTTTGAAAATGTCTATGTGCTCGTCTCTAAAATGATGTGTTTATTAACTGCGATTATGGCTTTAGAATATAGAAAGAATACTCCACATGCTATGTAATACTTCTGAAGTTGGAGTGCGCATATTATAATTCTGAATTACACACACACACACACACACACACACACATACACACACACACACA